>JABUQX010025632.1:0-19198 GCA_015478945.1 Trachelipus rathkii
AGAAGAGATATGTGTGGTCACTTTGTATTAAGTGGCTCGTTTAATAATGAACCTTGGTTGGGTACGGAAATAGTTTGTTAAAAATATAACCATATAATTTTATATTTTAAGAAGAAGAAATCCCGACTCCTGGATTTCATGAAGGCCTTATCATTTCTAAAATTTCAACCTCCTTGGAAATAAACAGAATAACACCGCTCTAAATTTTACCCCCCAGCTCTCTAAGTTGCACCTTACCCAAAAACAACAACATCAATAATTCACACAGATCTGACAAATGTAAATAATATAGTTATACTTAACAAAACTGACCATCTACATAACTTACTTTCTGATAACAATACATATTCCCTCCTCACACAAAAAATTCCTTAAAACGCTCTGTCAAAAATCTTACCCAAAAAGTTAAAAAACATTCTTTCTAGGAAGAACATACTCATCTTCACAAAGATTTTAAAAGCTCTTTCTTTTAATTTTCCATCTTATAAACTCAAACACATATAACCAAATACTCCTCTTCCCGCCATCATCTCTAACATTAGATTCTGTCCCCTATAAATTATCTAAATGGTTAGCTAAGCATACTCTCACCTCCTTGTTAGACACAGTTTCCCGTTCACACATATTACAAGTCTCGGTGAAGATTTATCCATCAAACCAAGGAAACACTTAACTCACACTAACCACTCCCTCGTCTAGTTTTTGTGTAACTTCAAGCTCTTCACCTCTGTACCTGTTCCCTTTAACCCTTCACTACTTTCACGTTTATGATGAAAACACCTTTTCAATTAACCTTTTCCTTTTATATTTAAACAATTAATCCGTACTTCACCCTGAACATAACTTTTTCGAATTTACCACTTTTCCGAAAAAAAATCTGGTCTTAGTATGGGTTCTCTCCCTTTCTCACTGTATTAATGTAATATTTTATGGAACTCTTCTTGAAATTTATTACATATTCCTAACCCCATCATGAATAATGTTACTTGGTACAGATATGGCTTGATGAATATTGTTTGCATCTATTCCTCCTAATATTAACCCACCGATAACAATTCTTGATTTCCCTCGAAGTTCCAGGGTGAGTAGGATTAATTTCACCATTGAAACTTCCAGAAAAAATTCCTACCATTCCTTGAAGTTCTTACAACCTGGTCACATATTCTCACTACTCTCCAATTCTCTGTTCACCGTAAACCACTTAAAACCGCAAGTTAGATCACATTGGTTTTCGCCCATTCAACCAATCACAAAAATAGGAAACACTTTCTTCCTTATTCCTCAGAGCTCTAAGAATATGCTCTCCTCCTTCTTCTCCTACAATCCGAATTTGATTACCTTTTCTCTATTTTTAACAAATATTCGCTACCCCAAGCTTCATTATACAACGACACATAAACAAGCCAAAACAATCCTTCTTATCAACTACCGCACACTACAAAGCCACCTCTAAACAACAATTCCTTTCTTACCCATTGCCAACAATTCCTTTAATACAATTTAAACATCCTTACCAATAATTTCAATCTTACCTCTTCAGGAAATCTACCCTCAAAGCTATTCTTAGACCTAAAATAAATCGACCCCCACCTACCGATACCGCCAATGTGTTTATAAAATTCTTGCCTTCATTGCAACTCCTTAAACATCGGGGAAACTCATGATTTTAAGAGCGTAGAACTGTACCAACAAAACATGGACCTCTAACCAACCCCATGACAATGCCAATATTCCGCCCTTCACATTACATCGTTCCACACATAACCACACTATAGCATTAACAACATGACTCCTGTCATACATTCAAAAGATTACACAGAACGAGCAAACTATTTGAAATCCTATCTGCATCATTAAACCAATAATTACAATAGACCAAAAGGCAATTCATATCATTAATCCCACTCTTAACCAACATTATGAATCATCCACTAATTTTTTATAAAAATCTTACAATCTAAAAATAATACATTACTTTTTAAAATATTATTGTTAATATTAATTTTAATTTTAGTCTTACAAAGAACTGCCCCTGATGAGGTTTCCGAACAAGAAAAGAAAATTTGTGCTATCTGTATATCAAAGAAGAGATCATCTTTAGATTAACGAATCGACCTATAAAAACTTATTTACAAGTTTTCTTCACTATGTAGTTATTATAATTTATATCTTTTAGCGATCATTGCTGAATACTTACTATACTAAGTAGGTATTATATATATATACATAAATATATAATATATATGTAGTATATATCTATATATATATATATATATATATAATATATATAAGTTATATAATATATATATATATATTATGATATATATATAGTATATATATATATTAGTATTATATTACTATATATCATATATATATATATATATATATATGTATTATATATATATGCTATATATATATAGTATATGATATATATGTATACTTATATATTTATATATATATACTATATATCTATATTATATAGTATATATATTTTATATTATATATAGATATTATATATACTATATATATATATATATATATAATATATATATATATATATATTATATTTATTTATTTATTTATTGTATATAATAGTTATGTTCAACTTAACTGTAATTTATGGGCAGAGCCATTACGGGTATTCAGGCATTTTATTAAAATTAGAAGATTTCCTCCGAGTTGACTGAAAGTCAAGAAGGGCATAACATTCCTAGTGGAACACTTGATGCAAGGCATTTGGACGCAAGTATATGATGGAATGTACACAAAAATTTAAAAATGTGATGAATCAAAATTCTAGTATATAATTATGAAAATCTTAAAACAAGGAAAGAATATTAAAAAAAAAAAATTGTTAAATTTAAAAAATAATCGTGCACAAAAAAATAGAAAAAAAAAAAACGTTAAAAAAATTAAATAAAAAAAATTAATATGGAACAAATTAAAAAAGAGAAAACAGTAAATAAAATTCCCTTATACAAAATAATCTTCGAATTTAAATATGACGTAAACAGAATTACAGTAAAAAAGAATTAAGGAGAAGAAATCTACTTTATTACAGCTGGTTGGAAATTAAATTTGAAATTTAGTCTTCTATAAAAAAAAAAAAAATATGTTGCATAAGTGTTAAGTTATCACTGAAGAGAAGTCTTTTATTATAAAATTATGATGTTTGATCAACAACGATTATTAGGTAATTTGAAGAGCCTTTTCTGTTGAATACAAACACTATAAACGTAAACTTGTGGGACGGATCAAAAGATTTATCCAAATGACATTTTTAAGCTTATCAACAATAGCTGGATAAGTATTTGTTGTCTGAACGAATCTTTAGAGAAACTTTTCCAAAAGTTGGACCAATTAAAATTTTCTCATTATTTTCTTGAAAAAGCAGAATATATCAAATGACACAAAGAACATGTAAAATGACAAACAGAACAGTCAAAGGACAAACTGATTGACATATTGTTTTTCAGAAGGTTGTCCAAAAAGGCACCGAATAGACATATTTATGATGAAAAACTTGTCCATAAAAGCATTATTTGGACAAGTTTTGCTTTTGAGTGTACAGATTTTAAATCGGAACATTGAATTTTATTTCAACAGGAATCTTATGAATCCTTATTGATTTATTTTTCTAATTCTTAACTATACGTTTGTCCTAATCTGCATGAAGTACAAGTATATATATATATATATATATATTATATAATAAAATATATATATATATATATATATATATATATATATATATATATATATATATATATATATATATATATATATTGTATATATTAATATTCACACAATTATGTATATAAAATTGATTCATATATCTCCGAAAAACTACGTATATATAAATATCTATAGCGAAATATATATATATATATAATATATATAAGTATATATATATATACATTACGTTTATTATATATATATTATTTAGTTTTAATAATACCATAATCAATTTATATCTATATATATATATATATATATATATATATATATTAACTATGCATAAATCGCATTCGATCTGGAAGTATCTTTAATTTTTAAAAAATTTCCTAAAGTATATACGTTAGTGGAAAGAATTAAAGAAACCGCAAGTACCCGCCTATGTGCGATAGTAGATCATTTAATAATCTTGCTAAATTCCTTATCAGTGAAACTGAGCAGCCTCCCAAGTAAGCCATAAATAAAAAAATGCAAAATTAAAAAATTAACTTTATATACTATCTTTGCAGCGTCCGCTACTTGAAGCTAAGATTATACAATTTCACCAAGAAATTTTTTAAATCTTATAACTTTAGTAAACGCAAGATTAGGATGACCATCGTATTTAAAATTTTATATAAAGGTTTAAAAAGTATTTTTTAAAAAGTCCTTTAAATTTTGAAAAATTTATGTGTGCTCTGTGAATAACAGTTGGTGAGCATTAATTTTAAATTTATTAGATCAATTATTGAAAAACATCAACCCTTCGCCAGAATGTCTTTTTCCTATAAACTTTAGCGTTAAAGCTTCTTTTAAACTCTTCAAATTTTCATGTTTAACAACGATAAAATCTCTTGTTCTTCACATTTGATGGTAAATTATATGTTATATTGTATATTGATAAAATCCAAAAAATTGCACTGCATGCTGTTTTTATAATGTTACTCTGTGACATAACCTGGGACATAGCATTTTTTGACAAGTAACCGATACTTGTGGGATTCGTGCATCTCGGCCCCAGTACTAGCATGTGCATTTATCAATTATGATTATTTTTATTCTTTCTTGATCTTCAGTGCTGGTTCTCATGCTCTTTTCCGGTACTCTTTTTCCGTTCTACTTTCAATCTATATTTATTTATTTTACATTTTGAATATCCCATCCATCATATTCCTTTAAGTACTTGTACGTACTTTCTCTCTTTCAAAGGACATTGTCCCTCCCTTTTTCCCTGTCACAGCCCCTTGGGCTATCCGGCCTGTGTCTCTTCCCGCATGGGTCTTCAGCCAACCTCACACTTCTTCCCCCGTGGATGAAGGTACAGGCTAAAAACGTCTTTTTGATAAATAGACCAGGGGGGGGGGGGGGGGCCGACCAATTTCAGGGGAGCCGGAAACCTTGAGCTTACCGGACGAGCCAGCTGCCCTGCGACTGATTGGTGTATAATCTCGGGTACATAAGGTAAAATGTTATTTATGTCTGTGCCGGCAACACTGGGGAAAAACCGAGGTCGTTCCGAAGCAAACATTACAACAGCCTACCAAACAGGGCTAAGGGTCCCGGGAAGTTGTGGTGGGTTGTCTTGGCCTGTGACCTCGTTGGTGGGAGAGGACTACCTCCTCCTTATGAAATATATGCCTTTCCAGCCCATAAGCTGTTTTTTACTTTGTACGTTTCCGGTTTTTTTGTTTATTGTTAATAACTCTCATCTATGGAGAAATCTATGTTTTAAATTTTTTATGAAACTGGCTCTTTAAGAAAAAACGTTTAAACCAAGGCGAGCACAGCAACAACAACAACCAATCTGTGGGCTTCCCCAGATTGACCCCACCTCGGTCCCCCAACTCTATAACCAGGTGGTTTCCTCTTTAACTGATTCTAAACTAACACTGAAAGTAGTCCTTGCAATAACTCAGCGATATTATCGCCTGGTATGCCCATCGACATCTCCAGGTGCTCAAAAATGATTTGAGGCAATCCTGAAGAAAGGTGCCACGCCGTCAATGAGTCATTTTCATTTGTTGTAACGTTCCAGTAAGTGCTTGCTACCTGCGCGTCCCCGGGAATGCCAGCTTTGACACATTCATTCCTGTGATATATTATTTATTGCGATCCACTACTTCCAAAACATTTTACCTTGAGGCAAAGAGCCATTCATCTTAGCAACACACTTGAAGAAAGCTTTAGGAGTTGACGACCTCCCAGGTCACGTTAATGGGATCTCTTCTCGTTCAAGCTACCACCTGGAATCAAAAGTTCATTTTTCATCCTAACGTCTCTCGGAAACCTTCCTCTTATTTCTACTCCAGATGTAATAAGAACAGATCCAAAATAACTAAAAACAATCCCTAGAACAGAAATTAAAAAAGACATTGCCTGTCATTTGTAAGAAATCTCCCCCAGAAATGATTTCCCGTTACAAGCATTGATAGATTTTCTCCTTGTCAGGACTCGCCTGAAGCCCCAAATCCTCGTTTACTTTTGATCTTTAGTATCCCTTTTCCACCTTCAAAGGTGAAAATAGCACGTTTACAAGCTACAGTGTTTGTACGTTTTTTCCCGGACCCAGACGTTGCTTTAAATGCCAGTGGTTTGGTCATCCCCGAAAATACTATAGGGACCGCATGACATATGCCCAGTCTTCGGATAAGAATTTCACATTCCCTGTGAAAACACACCACACTGCAAAAACTGTGGAGGACCAGGACCCTACAGTGCCTCTTCCTTAAAATGCCCGTTTTATCCGTTTGAACAGGAAGTTTTGGAGTTATGCAACTTATAAAAATTGAGCATACACCAGCTCAAAGACAAATATCCCACAAGACAAAGGCAATCTTATGTTATAATTGCAGCAGCTTCACTGCCTCCGCGTGTTAATCCTCCAACACAACTTCATTCCAGTAGAACTCTTCCCCCAAATTCTTGCGAAACTCGAGCAGTTACTGTAACATGCCCCTCTTCATTGCTTAAACTATTGACTTCTCAAATAGTCCAAAAGTAACTCTTGATCCAATCTCCCATTCAAAATGCCATCAACAACCCTACTCCGAGTCTCTCTCTCTCTCTCATCTCTCTCTCCGTCTCTCTCTCTCTCTCTCTCTCTCTCTCTCTCTCCCTCTTCTCTCTCCTCCTTCCATCATCTCTCTCTCTCCTCCTCTCTCTCTCTCTCTCTCCTCTCTCTCTCTCTCTCTCTCTCCTCTCTCTCCTCTCATCTCTCTCTCTCTCTCTCTCTCTTCTCTTCTTCATGTCCTCATCTCTCTCTACTCTTTCTCTCATCTCTCATCTCTCTCTTCTCTCTCTCTTCCCTCTCTCTCTCTCTCTCTCTCTCTTCTCTCTCTCTCTCTCTCTCCCTCTCTCTCTCCCTCTCTCTCTCTCTCTCTCTCTCTCTCTGCTTCTTCTCTCTCTCTCTCTTCTCTCTCTCCTTCTCTCTTCTCTCTCTCTCTCTCTCTCCCTCCCTCTCTCCCTTCATCCTATACTCTATCTCTCTTACTCCCTCTCTCTTCTCTCTACTCTTCTCTCTCTCTCTCCTCCTCTCTCTCTCTCCCTCTGCTCTCTCCTCGTCTTCTCCTCTCTCGTTTCCTTCAATGTCTCTCTCTCTTCGTTTCTCTCTTTGCTATAGTTTAGGATGGTCTGTTTTTAGACTAATCATTTTTTTTATCTCCTCTCTCCTCTCCGTCTCTCTCTTTCTCTCTCTCTCATCTCTCTCTTTTTTTTCTCTCTCATTCTCTTTTTTTTTCTCTCTCTCGGGCTTGTGTAGGTTTATCATATTTTGTTTTTCTCCTTGAATATTTATCAATTGTTAATTTGTTTGAGATCCTAGTTGCATGGGAAATTATTTTTCAGTGATAGTTATTTTAGGTTCCTATGTTGATTGTCGATGTTTCAAAAATAAAAAAAAATTTAAAAATTGTTTATTCTAATTGTGTAGTATTTTATATCTTAAATTGCATACATGTTTTCCTTCTAACTGTCTTTGTTGTTTCTATATAAGTAGGATTCAGCGTATAATTATTTTTTTGGTGTAATATCTATAAACTTTGGAGTTATATTGTTTTTGTTACAGAGTCGTTGTAGCATCTTCATGCGATGATGAACGTGTGATTGATAGTAATAAAATAGAAAAGGAATCATCTCCGCGTTGCAAAAAAGTACAAAAAGAATCATCTCCGTGTTTATCTTCAATTGAATCGCCAACTGACAAGAATGAAAATAATCCTGTTTGTACTGATAGCAATGAGGTTCGTTTGGATTTGGCTCTGGAAAAAGATAACGATATAAATGAAGAAAATGTTGAGCCATTAATAAACAATAATATCAATACAGAATCAAATAAAATTGAAGATAGAAAGGAGGAATTTGATGAGAAAGAAGATGAAATTGGAAGTAATCTATCAGAGGTTAGTTTTTTTGCTTGTTCGTAATATTACTACTAATATCAGTAGAAGAAAAAGGGATAAGACAACCTCGAAGATACTTAGATATAGGGACGAAGAAGTTCCGAACATGTTGATGCCAAGGGAAAGGGGAAAAATATCATTATAGGCTTTTGAAAACTATAAACAGAAGTTGTAAACATTGTGTTATGATGAGTTTTTGATATGAAAAGAAGTTAGCTTTGGATAGAGGATAAATATAGTTTTGAGTTGTGAAAATCAGTTAGTGTTTCTAGTTAATGGTATACAGGAACCACCATCAGTTTTATTCTGTGTTTCAGGTACTGAAAACTTAGATGTAAAATTATTTCTCTAACATGTCCCTTACTTATTTTAATAAAAATAAGAGCATGAAATAATAAATTATTATTATTATTATTATTATTATTATATTATTATTATTATTATTATTATTATTATTATTATTATTATTATTTAATTATTATTATTATTATTATTATTATTATTATTATTATTATTATTATTATTATTCTTTCTTTCTTTCTTTATCTACCTTTTTTTCCCAAGATTGAGAGTAAGGTGCGCTACAAGCATCGGAAAAGAAAAGCAGTAGGAGAATATGGACAAATGTTCGAAAAGAAAGCCCGCCTACGCCCCACTCTGTACCATTAATTTAGTGAGAACTCGTCGACAGTCAGAAAAATCCACCATAGAGTTTCACATGGAACAGCGACGGACCCTCACTAATGGTAAATCGTCAATGTAGGGTTCATCCCTTTGGCCCAAGGTGGGCCACAAACCATGCCCCCATACAAAACCGCGCCATCCTCTCCTATCATGCACCTTTAATTCTCGCCTCTACCAAACTCACATTTCTCTCCTTCAAGATCATTCGTTAACCGAACTCAATCCACTTCTATTTCCGTCCTCCCAGCCGGTTCGGAACCTGTTCCAACACCTCTCACATATACAACCGCTTAAAAAAAAACCAAACCGACTTATCAATTCATCCTTTCACACATACCAAACCATCTCAACATACCCTTCAATTATTTTTCTCTTCATAACTTGATTTCACACCGTACAACTCTCTAATACGTTCATTTATCCTCATTTTTATATTCAAATTCTTCTCACACGACTAGCATGCCCTAAGATTGTCCATCTGAACACATTGAACTTTAGGATCCTATACTTCTTATCTCCAGACCTAGTTCCATACTATACATACACAGGTACAACATACCCTCAGTAGACCTAGCGCCTCAAGAACTTAGTCCTTTACACTTCAACCCAACGATTTAATTGCAACCAGCAACCTTGCCTGCCAATTCATAACTTCCCTACTACACTCTCTGCAATCATATCCGTTCCATTCTCATTCAACACATACCCTAAATATTTAAACTCAGACACTTGTTCCAGCTGCTCACACATCCTAACATAACTTCACATTGAGGAGTGTCCTCACTCACAACCATAACTTACTCTTATCTACGTTTTTACTTTCAAACCCGATCCTTTTACATTACCGCCTGGTGCCAAATCTCTCCTAACCAAATTCCTCGTCAAAACTAATCTTCAGATTCGCCCACAACAGAACAGAATCATCCCGGCATATTAATGTTGGGCACCCTTTACCTTCATTCCATTCTCCTCATTCTACACCACCATTTTCCCTGCCCTCACCCACCTCGAAATTCTTTCATAACCCCATCCATATACAATTGGAATAACCAAGGAGACATGAACAAACCCTCTCTCACTCCGTCTATTAATAGTTCCCTAAACCAATTCACCATTTGACAGACCATTTTCTTCACACACGCTTCAACTATCGTCATACATTTACTTTTGATTCCCATTCAGAAAGCCCTACCACCAACACCCATGATAAACACTAACACGGCTGCCCATAAAGATGACAAAAGCTTCCCTAGTTACAACCACTCTAATCATAACGCCTGTTGCAAAATCCATAAAACCTAAATACAATTTATTCTTCTTACTCCTCATTTTCTCAATCATTTTGTTTCAATGTTAAGATTTGAATCCACCATTATTATTATTATTATTATTATTATTATTATTATTATTATTATTATTATTATTATTATTATTATTATTACTGAAGAACTTAATAAGGACTTTTACGGGAAATAGAAAAAGATTTTCTAACATTTCATTTCACAGAAGACGTTCTCCTTAATCGAATTGTCAATGGGTTTAAAAATATGTGTATGTATGTGTGTATAAAAATGTATACATGTGCATTTGTTTATGATTGAGTGAAGCATTAGAGCGAGAGATTAAACTATAGGTTTACTTCTTCTTTTCTTTGATAGTCTTAAATTTGAAGTAGGTCTATATTCTTTATCTTTTATAACTTTTGTGCATATTTTTTTCTTTCTTTTTAATTCACTTAAAGTTATGTCATATTTAGATCAAAAGTAATTTTGCTTCACCATCAACAACAGGAACTAAATAAAACACTAGAATTA
Source organism: Trachelipus rathkii (assembly GCA_015478945.1). Classification (NCBI taxonomy): domain Eukaryota; kingdom Metazoa; phylum Arthropoda; class Malacostraca; order Isopoda; family Trachelipodidae; genus Trachelipus; species Trachelipus rathkii. The sequence goes on from JABUQX010025632.1 coordinate 10,610, forward strand.
CTGCTGTAAATTACTTATTTTTAAGTAAGGTCTGAAATAAAAATAAATAATCTTTTTATAATTTAAAAAAAAAAAAAAACTGCAAAAAAACATTAAAAATTGATTCAGATAATAAACTTACAGCAAAAACAACTTTTCATGTTTAACGCTAAAGAGAAAAACAAATTGTAAATAATAATGAAAATACTAATTATATCAATTTTTATTTTTATTATTATTATTATTATTATTATTATTATTATTATTATTATTTTGAATATATTTTTAGACTAAGCTACAACCCTAATAATAATCGTAAACGAACATTGCCTAATTGGATGAGAAAACCAGCTGGAAAAGGGGAATCTAATGAGAAGAAATTAAAATGAAAAGTTATTTAAAAATGACATGGAAAGTTAATGAGAAACAAACAAGAAAAAAAATGGTTTTCACGTCCTTCCAAGAAAGTGAGTCACTATCAAAATTCCTCAACGATTTGCAGTGATGATGATGACAATGATAACATGTAAGAAATCTGCACTAAAATTACCATAAAAGACTGCAAGCGAACACTTGTAAAAAAAAATTCAAAGAAAAAGGAGTAGATGGAAAACCTGAAAGGAAAGTATTCTATAATATATATATATATATATATATATATATATATATATATATTATATATATATATATATAATATATATATATATATATATATATATATATTAATAAATATATATATATATAATAATATAATTATATATATATATTATATATATATATATATATATATATATATAATATATAATATAATAATATATATAGTATAATTAATATATTATACTATAATATAGTATATATAATATATATATATATATATATAATATATATATATCAATATAGTATATTATATAATATATATAACTATATATAATATATATATATATATAATATATATATTATATATATATATATATATATAAATATAATATATATATATTAATATATATATATATATATATATATATATATATACTATATATATAAATATATATATATATATATATAAATATATAATATATATATATAGTATATATATTATATATAGTATATATATATATATTAGAGGTGGGGGTGGCAGGAGATGGTGTTTGAATGATGGAGAATGGAAGAGAGTGGCAGGTTACCCTACCTATTATAAGTGGATGATTTGATTTTGTGTGTGAATCTGAGGAGAGTTTTGAGAGGAAAAGTAGAGAGATATGGCAGGGTGTGTAAAAAGAGAGGTTTTGAAATTAAACGTATATAAAAGGGTAGTGGTTGTGGAGTGAGGAGAGTCCTCGGTGTGAAGTTATAGTTAGATGGTGAGGCAATTGAAACAAGTGTCTGAGTTTAAATATTTAGGATAATTATCTGTTGGATGAAAAGGGAACGGGATGATGCAGAGTGTAGTAGGGAAGGTTGGTGAATGGCAGGAAAGGTGGCTGGTGCAATTAAAAATTCGTTGGTGGATGTGAAAGGACACAAAGTCTTGAGTGCGGTAGGGTCTTACATGAGGGTATATACACAAAAATCAAGAAATTGAAAATGAAATCAATTTGAAAGTCCTACTGAGGGTTTCATATACAAAAATTATCAGGAATTAATAATCTTGATTAAGTTGCTCAGAAGGGAAGAATCCGGCAGAGAGCTATCTTAATATCAATATAAAGGACCAATAAAAAAAAGAAAACCTTTACTTTTAAAATTTTGCTTAAATGACTATTAAAGAATATGTTTATATTATTTATTTTTAATTTCAAGGAGAATATAATAAATAAATAAAAGGCAAAAATTCTATTAGGAGTCAAGCCAACCCAGCTCTATCACAGCAGTAACAAGCTCCCAGCTGAAAAAAAAATGAATGGGAGCCTTATAAAAGTTGGTACTTTCAAAACCAACTTCCTAAATTTATATTTTTGGAATTATTTGATGTTATATATATGATACACAACTTACAAGAAGAATGATCAAAAAGTTGCCTCAAAATTGTGATCCTTTCTATACTGTGACAAATAGGCCAAATGTGGCTATGAACCTTTAAATTTATAAAATTTAATTTAATTAATAATTAGACCAGGATACTTGCCCTATTAAGGCATATCTTTGTATAAATGAAAAACACATAAAGTGATTCTAAGCAAAGTAAAATTAACAGCCTGATAAAACTGCATCTACTTACCCAACCCAACAAATTGGTAGCCTTAAATCTTCTCTTGCCTATTTCACTCTCTTCTTTCCAGATAATTGTAAGCCTCTTGTTCAAATGGTTTGACCTTTGCCTCTTCTGGCATTCACAGTTCAAAAACAGTAATAAATAGGAATTAATATACTTCTTTTCAACATATAATATTTTAAAATAATGAAATATTAAAACTGCAAACTAGCATTGACGGGGGTATAATGCTGGTAGCTAAAACTTATCTACGGTACAAATCTAGGTAACATAGCAGTTACAAGTTTCTTGTAAATTTTTAAAATCAATACTCAATGTTAGGAGTGTGACAGTAAATTAGCCTTCGATATAGGAGTAGTAATAGTGGTATGAGTAGTATTTATTTGCGACCAGAATCAATGAATTTTTCTGTTTTATATAATATTTTATTTTCTTACCTTTTTTTAATAATTGGGAAAGCAGCTGGGGGCTTTAATCTTATTAATATAGGACAATAAATGGCCGATCATATCAGACATGAAAGATTAATTAAGTTATACTAAGAAAATAAACGTAATTTAAAATATAATTGAAAGCGAATAAAAGAAATGAACAATAAATTTATATAAAAGAGACCCAAATGAACATAAATTTGCGACAGTCATTAATCATCTTTTAGATTAAAAATTATTATACAACACATGTAATTTTTTAAATAAACCTTGGGGGGGGCCGTTAAAGATTTATCAAAGAAAAATCACTTCGCACACTCCGATTAATTTAAAACATCTCAAAAAAATAAAAAAAAAAAAATTTTAATTTAATTTTATTTTTTTTTTTTTTTTTTTTTTTTTTTTTTTTTTTTTTTTTTTTTTTTTTTCATTTTTTTTTTTTAAAACAACCTTACTCTAGCAAAGCTTCATATAATAATAAAAGCCAGCAGCCTGATAGCCTTTAAATTAAATGAAAATTGAAAATTGAATTTTTTCTTTTTTTTTTTTTCTTTTTTTCTTTTTTTAAAAGATACCTTTGTTCCAATTATACAGCCTGATTCTTTGCCCTCCCACACTAAAATGCTATTATATGTTCAAGAGATTTTACCAGGACAGTTTTTCTGACTTCTTTTTTTTAAAGAAGTAGATTTAAAATATATTGGAAGCTAATTTATAATTATTTGGTAACAAATTGGTGAAATAGATCCTCACCATGCTGTTTGTAGTAGCAATCTGTCAGTAAAATAGGATCTTGCATTTGCTCATTATATACTTAACCAGTTGTTCATCTTCATCAGAAAAGGATGGCTCATAATATTCATCATAATTCATCAATTTTTTAAGTGACATATTAAGTTGCTCATTATTATTAATTACTTTAGAAAGATTAAAAATTTTCAGGGTGGCAAATTACAGCAGGCAATGTAACTACAAGAAATAGAAGATTCTTGAAGTCAGCAATCATTATCGTTAGTCCTAGGCTTTAAATTTATTCATTATTATTATTTGAGTCAACAACCGCCACACCTTTTTTATTATTTATTATTACTGACTTTTTTTGGAGTTTTCTTTTTATGAGGTTGAGGGGATGGCATTACAGTACTCATTAGTTTTGTCCACAAATTTCTTTACAACAGAAAGGTTATTTAAATTTTTCAAAAAATGACAGACTCATTACAGTAAGCACAAGCCTATACAGGTGTAGAAACAAGAATTTTTCATTTTTTGTAACCATAAAGTAAGGCGTAGCATGTACTGGAAGTAATTCAGTCGTCGTGTTTTGCAGTTGCAGTTTCTATCCTAAAATGATATCAACGCTATTTGGCCCTGAGCCGACGCTCATCATTTCAGGACCGTCTCGGTTGGATATTTAATCAGTCGAGTATTTGCGTAGTATATTTTGGCATTTCGTTAAAGGGATGATCACGTAAATTGATTTTTCTGAATTTTTAAGTTTAATTTTAGGCCAATTTTCTGGAATAACTGCAGCTCACTACTATTTTTAACTTTTACATTTTAATCCCAAGTGATGTTAAATTCTATGATGTTGGTTTTGTAGCTTTTATCCTCATTAAATCCTTTGACATTTTTTTTTTATTTTAACATTTATAATTTTAATTATTTTAAATTTATTTGCTAAGGACAAGGACACAAAACAATACTCTGAAGCTGAATCATACAGCTACTCTAGAAATGTGCAGTTTCAAACCTTCAGCCAATAGAGTTTTTAGCTGTAAAAGTTGCAAAATAACATTACTAATAGAGGACTTGTATTTAGGTAATTATTTTCCAAATCACAAGACTCATGATTTGAGCATGGTGAGAATTTCTCTATAAAGTCCACCACGATTTACTAAGTAGTTTGTAATTATGGGGATGCAAGTTGTGAAATTCTTTGTTTATTTCTTGGCACTGGTGTTACCAATTTTAATTTTTATTCTTATTATTACCAAAGGATTGAAATATGAGTAGTCCCTTTACATTAATAACACTGAGTTCTTTAACCTATACCTGCATTGAGAATTATCATGTTTCAGATTACTGTTCAGTATGTAAAACCTTCGGCTTTTCGTTGGATTTTCAATTAATTTTCTTTTATAAACTACTTTCAAGATTAAGTATTCACAAATTTTTTGCATTTTGCCTTTAATAACTATATGGTTATCAATACCCATCATTTTGAAATGATGACCACCAGGATACAATGTCTGAAAATACACAATTTGCCTGGTCATATTGACACATTTTTGTTTTTAAATTCCACATCTGCAGCTTTGCTAGGTAGCTTAGAAGCTTTTTTCTCCTGAGCATGCAGCAGATTTTATGTTTCTAATACGAGCTACCAGAGTATGCCCTCGACGCGGTGTACACCTTTCATCAAGCCTAGGTTAGCACCTCAAGGAGGTATCTAAATATGATTTAAATCTGTTTTGGCATCATTTAATTAACAGTCATTAAAATGAAATTTTTTTTATTTTACAGATATTCCCCCTGCCATAACAAAATATTTGCATAAAATCTGGAACCATCTCCACATACCATCTTACCATGCTGATTCTTTCAAAACTCTCAACTTCACCAACTAACCCACTCCATCATACTAGAAACATTCTGCAAGCTTTAATTTATAATTTAAACATTTTTTTTTTTCCAATTTACAAGGAAAATTGTTGTCCTATTTTGGAAGAAAAGGCCTTAAGTAACAAATTTTTTGCTACACATCATAGGTTTGATCCTCCACTTTAAGACTTTCAATATATATACCTTAGCAGGGCCAGATACCTGTTTTACCCAAGTACCTATATTTTTCAAATTGTGAAAAAACTGCGGTTGTTCATGATGCTCTCAAAAATGAAAAAATAAATTGATTTTTTTAAATTTTCTGGCTGGCTATCAAATGATGGGAAGTCTATTGGTGGAAATTTTATATGTTGAGCATTAGTTGGGAGTAAGGTTGGGTGATGGATTTTGATTATGATGTGTATGATGTGAAATATCAAGTTTATATTTTAATAATGAACACCTCAATTAAAACAATTATAAATCTGAATTTTTTTAAGATCAATCTGTTTCCTCCTTCTAAAAATCATAATTCTGGGGCAGGAGTACAAATTTCTTCCTGCTATTGTTCATTCAAAATTTTAAGATCTAATCTTTAATTCTTATTAAGTATCAGAATATCTATTCTCCTTCTACTTGAGAAACTTGCTAATGTTGGTATACGAACAATGTTTAATCTAATTTTGTTCAGGAAAAAAGATTCTCTGACCCTCCTTCTACTAGATAAGGTTTTCTTTACTACAACCAACTCCTCAGGGCTGTCCTGGTTTTATGTCGAAACATATTTTATTTCTCTCCTTGGATCATTGAAATCGATCAAAATATTGCAATTTGTCAAATTTTAAATATTAAATATGAAAATCAAATTATTAATTTTATTGGATTAAATAATTTGCATTTTTACAAAAAAACAATCCAAAATTTAATTTATATTTTTAAATTTTAAAATACTGAATTTTCATTCAATTAAAATATATCAAATATTAAATATCAAGCCCTATAGGGGTAAATAATTTTATAAATATTAAATATCAAGCCTTGAGGCGGAATTTTTTTAAAATTATTAGTATATTTAGTGCCTAATATATGGTAGTTGCCCCCTATAGTATGGTACGTGGATGGGTATGCGATATTAAATGAGGTTAGTAGCCTTATACAGGATAAAAAAAAACCTATAATTGGAGAATGACACCTATTATGAAAATAGTGGACAGTAGATCAACAATGGAAGGTGTCACTTGAACTCCAACAATCTACCAATTTTTGGATCTGTTCAGTGAAACTATATATGAGAAGGTGTCACTGAACTCCACACTTACAAAACACGTTCCCAAATAATTGATTGAATAATCTTAAATATATTAGATATTGAATATTTCAGCAAGCAAACTGATATAATGCTGATGAATATAATTTAATAGGCTTTAGTACACCACTACTTACAACAGTCAATATTGACCACCATAACCATATAAATAACCAGGAGCCAGGCTTGGGAAGGCTTTAATTATCTGAGAAGAAAGTTTAGGCAGACGAATCCCCCGCTGAGGATTGGCCAGTATACAAAAAAATTCAGCCAATGAAACGATGAAATAATTGAAAAGTCCTACTGAGGGTTTACATATACAATAAAGGATTATCAGGAATTTAAGACTTAATTCTGTGATACCTTTGCATAACTAAAAATAGCTTTAAAAGTATATATAGATCTATTACGGGCGATAATTGAAGAACAACTATGAAGTAGATGTATAAAGGTGAAACAACTTTACTTTTAATTATTGCTTAAATGACTATTAAAAAAATTAATGTTTATATATATATTTTAATTTCAAGGAGAATAAAATAAATAAAATAAAAAAGGATTGTTGAATGGCGTTCAGCCTCAAGCCAACGCCAGCTCCTATCACAGCAGTAACAAAAGCTGGATGAGCTGCCCAGCTGAAAAAATAAATGGAGCCTTATAAAGTTGTACTTTCAAAAAACCAATTCCTAAATCTAATATTTTTTGGAACATATTTGATGTTATTGAGAGTTATATGAGCCAGTCAAGCTCACAAGTGAATAGATGATCGGAAAATCAAAGTAGGCCGATCAAAATGTGGCATCGATCTTTTTCCAAAACTGTGACAGAAGGCAAATTGTGGGCTATCTGGAACCTTTAAATTTATAAGAAACTTTAATTAAATAATTATTACATGGGAGAACTGCCTGCCTTTAAGGGCATACGTTATATGAAATAGAGTGGATGCTAAGCAAGAAGTAATATTACAGCCTTGATTAACTGGCTGATGCTGCTTACAACACCAAGTGGTAGCCACTTAAATCTTCTCTTGCCTGTAATTTCACTGCTCCTCTTGCTTTCCAGAATAATTGGTACGAGCTTCTGTTCAATTTTGACACTCTTTGCCATCTCCTTCTGGCAGTTGCATGTCGCGGTTCTCGAAAATAACAGTAATAAGATTAGGAAGTAATTGCATGAGTAGGTAGATTTCTAAGCTGTGTTATGGCAACATTATATAATAATAGAAATTAAACTATTGATATTGATTATATAGTAAAAATGTATTGGTGGTAGCTGCAGAATCAGGTGCTACCCGAAGTACATAGAGGGAACGCTGCGTGTGGGTTGGTATGTACAGTGCTTAGGTAGCTTAAAATTTCCTACTAGGGTTACATAGTACTAGGGTACAAGCCAAGTTATAGTTTTGTTGGTAATTTTATCAAGTATATTCTCAAATGTTAGGAGTGTGACAAGTAATAGTTAGCTTTCAGGATATAGGAGTAGGGTAATAGTGGTCATGACCGATCTCATTTGGTCAGTCTGTTTCAATACAAAAAAAAAAGAATTTCTGTTACGGAATTATTTTTCTTCTCTCCTTCTTTTTAATATAATGGGAGCAGCTGGGTTAATTTATAATAAGCAAATAAATTCGCCTGGCCACTTCAGGCATGTTAATAATAATTATATTATTTAAATATTAACGTATGCTATAAAAGGAATAATACAATAACAATGAAAATAATTTATAAAAAGAACCACAATGATAATTGCAAGTCATATAAATTCATCTGTTTGAATTAAAAAATTTATAACAAAATGTAATTTTTTATATATCAGGGTTATGTTGTTACCCTTGTGTAATGTATAGTAGTGCGACTCATCAGTTCTGTGGAATAAGAGGTTATAGGGAATTTAAAAATACAATGTTGTCCAGAATGGAACAATCCTTAGGGCGTATTTAAGGGGATGTGAGAAGAAGAATTGATTAAATAAGGAATTGAACAGTATTAAGCAAGCAGTTGTGGTGGTGTGAAGAAAGGAATAAAATGAGAGAGATATGAAGTACAGTACAGTTTTTGAAT
>JABUQX010025633.1:0-27500 GCA_015478945.1 Trachelipus rathkii
TTTACATTTACTTGCTAGCGGTATGTAAAAAACGTAAATTTAGTAAAAATATGACCTGAATCAATAGATAAATAGTATTTTCTTATATTTTTTTTTGTTTGTTTAACTCAATAAGATCAATAGATCATGCTAGGGTATGAGGGTAGTTCGTCCTTTCGTACCTAGGGTATGTAAAAAAAAAACACAAAAATTTGTAATTATAAACATTAAAAGAATAAGAAAATGTATTTATTTATATTTTATTATTTTTTCTTGTTCTGAACATATTTGAAAACTTACAGACTCGATAACATTTATAAGAACACCGACATTGTGTTATACGAATGTTTATATAACTAGGCACCGCACCGGAACCAGCACCGGCAGCTTCAACTCCTACTCCTCTTGAGTCAGACGTCTTCGTCATTCTTCTCCTTATTTCTTCCTTATCCTTTCTCCTTCCTCTTGTCAACTCTGTTTGCACTCTGGTATTTTTTTCTCAATCGGACCCCCTCCGTGGGTCCTAGAACCCTATACCGGACTATAACCGTCGATTTCGAATCTACAGCGATGTTCAATAACTCCCCGAAATCCGATACCAAGTCTTTCTAGAAATTCAACTCTGAATCCGCTTACCAAATTTCAGCTTATTACGAACACTTCGATTGTTTTAAGGGGGTGGTCCCCCTTCGGGGGAGGCCCAGGGGGACGTAACCTCGTCGTAGACACGAGTATATCCACCTCACCTCCACGCAAATAACCCCAATACGATGACTGCTGAACCCATGTAGATATCATATCGGAATCAGAGGCTGAGCCGGAGCCGGAGCTGATCCTGGTGCCGGTGCCGGAAACGATATTGCCTTGCAGAATCGTTTTCGTTTCAGAATTCAATCCCTCGGGAGTAATCGATCTTCGTATCCAAATTTCGGCCTTCAATGATCAATTTAATTTTTAAGGGGTCGCGCCCCCCCCCCTACGGAGCCTACGGACACGGAATCCGTCGTCACGGACCGAGTTAGCGCGCCACCGCCTATGGGAGGTGTCAAGTTTTGAAGAATACCATATAGCAAACTCTACCGTTCCTAGATGTGGTGCGTGCGTGCGGTGTGGTGTGTCTTTTGGTGACGGTGCGGTGCGGTCTGCTAGCGGTGTTGTGGCGGTGCGGATGGTCGGGTCTTGCAGGACATTACAGTAAAATTATAATATTTATTATGATATATATAATATATTATATATATATATATTATATATTATATATTATATATATATATATATATTATATAATATATATATATATATAATATATATATATGATATATATATATATATATAATATATATATATATATATAATATATAAATATATATATATATATAATACTGATATAATTTATTATTTATTATTTTATTAATTTATATTATTTTTTTATATTATTTAAATTATTATTATTATTATTGATTTTATTTTTTTATTTATTATATTTATTTATTAATTATTTATATTATTAATCATTTATTTATTTATAATTTATGTTATTATTTATTTATTAATTTATTACCTAATATTTTTATTTATTTTTATGTTTCGAAAAAAAAACCGAAGGTTTTTTTCGTCGATCGAAGGGAGTAGTAGGGGGTCCATATTGTTCGTGGTTGGTCATTTGACCACAGCGTCCAGAACCTTACCTGAGCCTTTCTTGAAGCCCCATTTTACCTTTTACCTTTGCCTTGGACCTGTTTTGGCCTTGACCTTTTTGAGCCCCAAATTTTTACCTGCGACCTTTTCGGGCCTTTGACCTTTTTTGACTGTACACCTTTTTCCCAAACCCTTTGATCTTCCAGGAGTCATTTTGGCCCACGGTTATATTTTTGAGAACCTAATTTTTGGCCACCCTAATTTTTTGAAACCCTAATTTTTTGAGAAACCCATTTTTTGAGAACCCTATTTTTGGAACCCTAATTTTGGCAACCCTAATTTTTAGCACCCGTTCGAAGAAAGGGGCGCCAAACGGGTGCGTAGCAACCGTTGTACGTATTACCCCCCCTATTTTACGCCTTCCTTTAATTTGTGCCGACCTGGGCAATTTTCTTGCCCACGTAAATTTTGATCTTCCTTTTAGCTTAGGCCCTTTTGATGTCGTTACCTTGTTGGACCATGATATTTCGACCAACCCCCTTTGGTCTTCCATGGGTCAATTTTGGGCCACGGTAATTTCTAATTTTTTCGACCATGGGGCCATTTTTGCCCACGGCCTAAATTTCTTACCCATCGTGCCCACCCGTCAAATTTCTTCCTAAAACTTGTACGCATGTTATGACTACCCTAACGCGTGAACACCTACACACAGCGGCGTGCACGCACACACAGCACACACACACACACACCACACACACACCACACACAACACACACACACACCACACCACACGTTACACTTATACAACACACTTATCACTTATAACAACTTCACTATGACACTTACATTACCCATTTTAGACACTTACATTATACATACTCAACGCTACAAGCACACTGCCCAATCTTTGTCTTCCATGGTTGTCAATTTGACCCACAGGAATTTCTTTTGTCCTTCCTTAGGACTTATACCCTATTTTGACAGCGTCTTTTACGTTTGACCATATATTTCATCGCTTAACCTTGCCAGTATACCAGAGTCAATTTTGAAGCCCACGCAAATTATGGCATTTGAATGGTCCCAATACACCTAGAGTTATCTAGTGATCTTCATTAGTTTCTATGAGTATTAAGATGAGTGCCAGGGGTGCCAGGTATGCCAAATGAGGGCCAATGAGTTGCCACAATGAGTCCAAGTGTGAGTTGCCAAATGAGTGCCAAGTGATGCGCCCATAGTGCCAAGGAGTGGCAATAGTGCCAACTGAGTGCCACCTTTTTTTCCCAAGCCTTTTCTAGCCTCCCCTGAACCCCGACAATTACCCTAATATGGTATGGTCTACCCCTAGTAATAAGTAGAGGAACGATGGTATATTACAATCTGCTAGAGAATGCTTCCTACTAGAGTTAGTATTATTCTTATAACACTATAAAGCCCAAACTTACACTCTCCATAGACATTACATTAACCATATACACTCTACCGACCACACCCACACACAGGTTTGTTACACTACACTTACCACTCACACACTCGATTATTGAAGCCTCAACATTGAATACCGCAGCCATTGATGCTCAGATTAAATTGCTCAGCATTGATGCTCCATCATAAATGCCTCGAGCATGATGCCTCAACGTTTGAAGTTCATCTTTGATAAGATTTATAAAATATGCCAGTTCCCATCCATCTATTATTGATGATATTCTTTGATGAATATCACCCCTTGTGGCCTCACTCTACCCACTCATAGAACAAGAGTAATATAATTGTCTTTCGCCCCGTTCAATTAATTGCACACACCAGGGCGCCGCAGAACTGACGACCAGCCGTCGGGCGCCCTCCGGCGCTAAGACAACCCAAGCCCCGCGGGTCAGGCGCGCCCCGGCGGCGTGTGGGGAGGTGCCGTCCGCCGCGTGCCACCGCAGGCAGGCGCAATATTCCGCGTACCCGCCCGCTGCGTGCGCCCGCAGGGTGAACACCGTCGCGAACCCGCCCGCCGCGTGTCGCGCAGGGCCAATATTCCTGCGGGAATGGAAAATATATATACTATACAGTCATTCATTTTATTTTCATATTAAACATTTCCAAAGAATTCTTTCAAAGTATCTATGATCATTTCCATTTTTTATTTCAGACTAAACATTTATTAAAACACATTTTCGCGAACCTTTAACTGTAACTCATTACAGGACCTATTGATTTAAAAATTTATTAAACATTATTTTACTTATTTTCTATTAATACTTAAATTTGATAAAATTTTTAAAAATTGTATGTAAGAAGAAAAAAAAATCAGTGTCTATGATATAAACATTTTATCCGCTTATTAAACGAAATTTATAAAAACAATAAAATTACGAGTTAAAGCAGTAAAGCGTAAAACAATAGAGGTGTATACCTAACACTAGGGATTAGTATTGCCTTTTACTGCTTTACTCTTAACTTTCTGCTTTACTGCAATAACTCATATGTTTTACTGTTTCTGCTACGCTTAAACTCATGTCTTTACTGCTTTAACTCTCTGCTTACTGTGTTTTAACTCTCTGCTTACTGTTTTTAACTCTCTGCTTTATCTGCTAAACTCATATATATTAACATATGTTTCTGTATATTTTTTTATTTTGTTTATACTTTTTATATATTTCTATTATTTTGTGTTTAATACTTTTTTATTTTAATTTTAATTAAGAATAAATAAAAAATAAAGAATTGATGATAATATAACATTTATTTAATAAATTGTAACGAAATTTTATTAAAAACATATACTTACAACTTTTAAAGCAGTAAAGCAGTAAAAACATATCACGTATTACCTAACACCTAGGGATTAGTATGCCTTGTTTTACTGCTTTTACTGCTTTAACTTCGCTTACTGCTTTACTCATTTTAAAAATCTTTTCTTTCTGCTTTAAATTTAACTATTCTGCTTACTTGCGCTTTTAACTTTGCTTTACTGGCCTTAACTTTTCTGCTTACGTGGATTAACTCATGATGTTACTACTTTAGTCATATATTTAAACATTATGGTTTTGTATTTTATTTTAATACTTTATTATATTATTATATGTGATTATGTAAAATGAGTGGAGATGAAGTAGCTGGGGAGTGGAGGGAACGGAGGCGCGAAAAAATATGTCTATTTCCCCAGACTTTCGTGCCAAAATGATTATAAGTTTTAGCGGATTCTTGCACCCACATTTGTGTTCAGAGTAGTTTAAAAGGTGTGAAAAGTGCTTCGTAGAGAAAGACGAATTAAAACCTGTAACGCATAAATGTTCTATACGATACTTGTTTCATCAGATAAGATAAAAAAGGGAAGTGTCATTTCGTCGAAGGACAACAGTGTAACGTAAACGAAATGTTTACCAATGTGACGGTACGGAATAAGCAGGAAAGCTTTCTTTTAGAGTTACAATTAGTAAACTCTCCTGCCCTTCCCAAGGTAATCTGAATTCGTGGATTGTTCGCAAAAGATGCATTGACCGCCATTACCTGGATTGAGTGCCAAGCATTTTATAGAATTTACACCGGGTCAGAACAACTGCTGGTCAGTCGTGGTCCTGAGGATTTAACTGTTAAAATAATGAGAAAGGCTTTCCTTCCGCCCGTATTTAGGGCGTTGATTATGTCATTACAAATGATTTCGCCATTTTTGAGGTGTTGATATTCCAAATGTGATCCTCTAGGGTGCCATTACTGCACTACCTCTTTGGATTAATCGGTGCAATCATATTTCCAACACAAGAGTAAGCAAGTGCCTCATGGAGCTAATATTGCTAGGATTTGTTTAGCGGATCATGGTTCTAACATTTTTCCCGTAAGCGTATCAGCCGGCCGCGGGCTGGGGTGACGCCGCGACGCCGCCTCTTTCAGGGGAGCGGGTCCGAGTCTCGCCGTGGCGGTCAACTCTAAGAAAAACAAGCCGGGTCAAACTGAATAAAACAAAAAAAAAAATAATTCAAAAAAGAAAAAAAAAAACCCAATCTCATCATCGCCACTCATCCTCCTAGGCCACGCGGGCCCGCCTAACAGTACAGAGTTTTGATTGCGTAGGAAGTCGCAAAATTGTCTTAACCTTCTAGAACAGGTCTCTCTCATATGAGGTCTTTCCTGAAACGAAATAGTTCCCGCAAATAATAGGTACAAGCACATTTCCCCATTGCAAGATGAACGTTCAGTATGTCTGAAAAATGTGAGCTGTTGGTGGTTGTGAAGCCGTCTGGCGTTCTAAAATGAGAACCAATTTGCTGGGATCGATTTCCCTATAAATTGTTTATTTTTCTCCTCCGGTCGCGAGAATTGACAGGGCTCGGAAATGAAATAATGTTGCGCTTATTGAAATGCCTGGCGAAGTAAATTTTTACTTCGCGAATTCCCAGTCGCCAGTATAGTCCCAGTGACGAAAAAAGACGGGCGCCTTAACGTTGCGCTGCCAGACTTCACTCCGGTAAAATTGATTGAGGGGGGTGGCTGCGAGAACCACCATCATTTTCCCGTATTCTCTACGACTCCGGTTCAATTGAAAGCTTGAACAATTAGGATACGTATAATTTCAATTTAACAGATGTAATCAAACAACCGTTACCCTCTAATGCCTTAAGGTCGAAAGATTATTTTTAAAGAAATGACCAATTTTAATAAAAAAAAACAGAGTGTGCAACAAACCAAGGTGGGTTCAAAGAAATGATTTTTGGGAACGCCCAGCGAGAGAGGGCGTTGAATCGGTACGCCCCCGCTTCTTACTAACCTCGTTTGCGTATCTGGTAAGTTCTAGTCAATCTGAATTGACATTATTCTCACTATGATTACGGCATCGGTTCCAAGTATGAATAAATAAGTTTACTTTATTAAACCTAAATTAAAATGTAATGTATAAATATTGAAAGTTATATACAAAAATTTTTTTTTCAGCAGATCTTTAGAAGATTTAGAAAGCAGGATCTCGCGATAAGCATCACGCAATTGGGAAGGAGAAAGACCTGCTTAGGACTTTACAAGGTCAGAGCTAGACAATCGGCGTCGTCTTCCAAGTACTTAAAGTAAAAACTTTGGTAATTATTAAGAAATTACATTAATTATTTTTGTTTGCTGTGCTTAAAATGACAACCGAACATATAAATGAGGGCCGTGATGTACAAAAGAAGACAGAAGGAGGGGGCAATAACGGAAGCGCCGAGATGGGTCCTCCCACACAGTCCAGAAAAATGCAGGGGGCATAGCCCAAAAAGCCCGTGCCGATTAGTGAGACCGAGCCCACGTACAGCAGAGCCGACCGATCCACACCGACCAAAGAGTATAGGCCTAGGACCAGTAGGGGTGAAACACACCCCCGTCAACCCCAGACTCCGAACAGCCGGGGACTACAGAACACTACACGACTACACAAGAAATAATATTCATAACCCCGCGAGCCTCATCCATACTAATATATAAACGCAACCAGCAACTATACGACATACTCACCCCCGGTATACTAACCCCTATACATATATATATCAATACTAATACTCATAGCGAGCAGTACATCATAACCTACAATACTAGCTCACATAGCCATCACGTGCCCGCGTTGAGGGTCAGGCACACGAGTCAAAACAAAGGGCTCCAAAGACCCAGCACCGTGCGCGCCGAGCGCCAACAGGGATATCCCGCTGATACTATTTATTAAGAGTTAACAATATATACGAGTCAAAACATGGGCGCCAAAAGGAACGCTGAGGGACGGTACTAAGCACTAATAACCCGGTGACTCAGATGACAGTGGACTCACTATTTCAACGGACAGTCGACCGATCAAAAACGGAAAGAGCCCCCTATAAAAGGCAGTACCCTAAACCTTATTAGGGACGACTCAGCGCCGAATGCGGCGGACCCGGGCACAGACAAAGGAACGCACAACAAGAGGGGACGTTTCTTTACCCCGGAGGGGTTCCAGGTCGGAGACACCCACTAACCCGCGACACCCAAAGGAACCAAAGAGCCCGGGGGTTCCGCAGAGGCCAATTCCCAAACCGGAGGGGATTTAGTCCCACCCGAGTCACCTAGAGGGCGAGAAGGAACCGCCGTAACGTACCTAAGAGAACATGGGGCGGACAACCCCGATGGGAAATTCAGTTGAGTAGAAGTAATACCCCAAAAAGAAGACAATAAATCCCAAAAGGAGATACTTTGGGACATTTTATTACGCAACAATTAGTTCGTACTCTGTAAATCTCAAAACCATTTGAGATTTAATAGGATAATAATTATATTATAGAAATAATATATATAATATATAATATTATTATAAATATATATATATAGAGATCTATATAGATATTCTATATTTAAAGATGGTATTATACGGAATAAATAATCTACAAATTTAGTATAATAAAACCTATATGTATATAATTATTATATATATAGATATTAAATATATAAAGTATATGCTATTTAACTAATATATGATGTATAAATTAATAATTAAGGGTTGTATATATGGTCATATATATATAAGAGCTATATAGTATAATATATACTAGAGCTCGTTAAAAATGCGCAGTGCAAATGTAAATATACTAAAGGTCCCATTTCCACAATTAAAGATCTTATTTCCAAAGTCAAGATATAATGCGATCCAATTCATTTCGTGATATATCAGATATCACAGAAGTTCAGACGAAAATGTCAGCGGATATATACCAGGTTATATAAGTACCTAAAAGGGTGAGGATAGACTATATATATATTTATATATAAGGATATTATATCAATATATATATAATAAAAAATATATATATATATATAGATAATGTATATATATATAAAGATATGAAAAGTAATAAATAATATATATATAGTAATATAGCAAGATGGGGCAGTTAACTGCGGATACAGTGTACCGGGTACTTGTAATGGGCGATACATTTTGTTACCGGGATATCGTGAGCACCAACCACTGTTGCTAAGAGTACGATGTATCGGTATCGCCCACTTGTTTTTTTGGGTACCGATACCGATACCTTATAATGATAGTAATGCTTAAATGGTACATGTTATTTTCAGATTATATATATATATATATATATATATATATAATTAAATATATCGTATATATATAAGGTATAATATACTATATAATACTATATCCATATAGTGAGTATATAGTAAGTATATAGTAGTTGTTCATAAATTCTCTCGTTACAATATATCATTTAAAGTGAAACGTGTTTCCAAATATTGTCTAGTTCTGCAATCGTACATTCAAAAATTGTATGACCGTTCGACTTCAGACTCGCGTCTCTTATGCAAGTTGATAGACAAAAGTATCTTTCTGTTCAGATTGGAACTTAGTTGAATATTTTTTTAAAAAGTTTTTTTTTTTTTAAATTAAACTATAACGATGCGTATGTGTAAGACTGAAAGTGATTCATTAGTTCCAAATGTCTTGTTTTCAGTTCAGAAGCATTTCTCCAATACTTTAACTAATGAACTATAAGGAGTAGGCCCTATTCAAATTGCATATTTCATGATATTTAATTAAGGTTTATACTATATATAGTATCAATATTTTTAATTTCTTTTTATCTACTCTTTTGGAAAGTTTGAACAATGTAATATTATAATATAATATTATATATATAATATGTACAGTTAAAAGCTTAAATTTGATCATAACTTGATAATTTTTTTGCCCATTTACGATCATGTATAGATATATATAGTAAGAATATTATATATGGTATTATACTATAATTTATATATAATAGTAAAATTAAATATATAATATATATATATAAGTATATAGTTATATATAATATGTATATATAAGTTATATAGGTCCTATGCAAGTATAGTAATATACTTATATATAAGGTGATATATATATATATGATATAGTATATATAGAGCTATATAGTATATAGTAATAGATATAGGATAGATATATAACTATATAACCTAAGATAACCACTATAATACCTGATATTAGCCGGGACTAATCTTATAATAATACCATATTAGTGTATGGTGAGAGTAGACTATATATGAACTATGGGGTTAATTGCTAGGTAGTAGCCCAGAACACACCCGCGAATCGTAAATACTATACTGTATAGAACCTAGGTACCTAACACGACGTGAAAAATTAGAAAGCATATAGCTTTGAACGAGATATTTCAACTTTCCTATCTTTAGATGTGAAAAGATATGTTAAATCTATAAGATATATAATATATATATATAAATATAAGTATAATATATAACAATATATATTTAAGCTTGAGTACGCTAATGTCTTATTAATATAGGTAGATATATATAATATTAGATATATATATCAATTCATTAGATTTTGATTATGTTGTTATATTACTTTTAATTGTATACTTGTGATATAATAGCATATATATTACTAAATAACTAATAATATAACTATAGCCTATATAATCTTAACTGAACTCAATTCATATTTACATAGTATAAAAAACTATGCTTACTAATATAATTTCACAAATCTTGAACGAATATTTAACTTTAATTTATTTTACAAAATTTAAAAAAGTACAGATGAAGAAATAGAGGTAATCTTAGGATTATATTTATTTTTTAACACTAATCGGTGCTTCGATATTTTTTTAATACAGCTAAATCATCTTTTTTGTTTTATTGTTCAAATGTAGCGAACATAGTGATCCTGGCGATAACCATACCGAAAGTACGGGCTCCCATCGCCCACACATCTTTTTCAAAGTACCAAGTATCCGTAGATCGCCACAGGAGAGCTTAACTTACACAGTACTCGCAACGAATAACTTGCTGTTTAACGGTTCTTATCGGGCCCAATTGCGCAAACTTAGGTCCTCATAGTACCGTGCCCATCACTGTATTGTTTCATAACGATACCGAGATCATTTAGTTATATATAATATATAGTATTATACTTTTTTAATTGTGATGTGTCAAGAAGAAGTTAATATACACATCTTAATAGTAGCTAGATACCGTAACATGTCAGCCCTATATACGAGTTATGATAAGTACTACAGAACTAGTCCCAGTATATATATACTAACAGCGTAATATATATATATAATATATATATGAAGCATACTTATATCGTATTGAGTGGAAAATATCTCATTTAGAAATCCATAAAGACAAATATAATCTATCAACAACATAGCAAAAGGATAAGAAAAAAAAGAATATTGGCAATAAGAAATAATAATAATAAAGTACTTACTTGCAAGTACTTTGCAAAATTTCAAGTACAAGAGGTGCAAGTACGAAAGTACAAGTACAATTACATGGGTTTTAGAAACTGCGAGGTACATAGACAAGTACATCCAAAAACTATCACCTTAAGCTGTCAAGATACAAGTTACAGAGTACGTGTACTTGAACCCAACCCTGATATTATAGTACACTGGACATGTTAATCGAGTTCTTATCTAAATCTTCTTGATAGGTAGAGTTAGTTATATATATTTACCTAATACATATTTAACTATATCAAAGCATCTGGAATTATATCTGCACAATATGGTATAATTTAGTATATATATATATAGTATAATCAATATATATATATAACTAGGATAGACATATATAATATAGTATACTAAATAACTCATACACTATAATATATATTTAAATATAATAATATATAGATACATCATAATAATATATATATATATATATTATATATATATATATATATATATAGACCGTATATATAGATATATACATACTACATATATAAATAATATATATATATAATATATATAATCGTCTTATAATAAACTATCAATATAATATATATAGTATAAAAACCGGACACTACTAACTAATACTATCACCGATCATATAAATATACTATTGGTACAAACAGAAAAATTTAAAAAACCAAATAATACGTTCAAAATGTTTAACTGTAACTAAGTATAATCCAATCTGAAGTCCAATACAACCGCAACTCTCAATATTTTTTCTGATTATGATATAAATTTCATTAAGTATTTTTTTCGGATTAATTGATAATTTTTTACAATGATTAATGATTCAATTGATCAGACAAGAAATATATATAACTTGCATTAAAAAGAAAATTTAAATTATTTTAGCAATATTGTTTTCTAACTACACTACTAATAATTCTATAACACCATATAATAGATATATATATACTAACTACATAACATGAAACTTATATAGTATAATTATATATATATAAGGTAAGAATCTGGACATATATTAATACACCTATAATTACATAGATATATATATAGTAATAAATATATATCATTAAGTGATGGGAACGATTACATCGTCGATCATCACGATACCGGTCTCATCGACGCAAAAAAACAAGTCGAGGCATTATTTCACATCGTCATCGTCAAATTCCGCGATTAATGTTTCGGACACCACACCCGATTAAATTGAACAATAATGTAAGAAGTTATTGAATAATATTAAAAACTCAATACTAAGAAGTACATGACATAATAATAATAAATAATTACAACTACTAATAATTTAAACCAGATTTTTTATGTAAGAAGATAATAATAATGATTCAATATTAGATAAAAAAACCGCTACAATATGTACATAATATATATATCAAAAAATAGGATATATACGTATATATATATAGTATAATATATACTATATAACAGTATATACTACTATATATACACTATAAATTTAGATGAGATTTACAGTAGTATAACTATATATATATATCCCATTTTTGCCTCTAATCGGATATGTATGACATTCCAGTGGCCTAATGGTTCGCCGTTCTGCTTATGCGTTCATATCCCACAAACTCATCCTCCAGGAACAACCATATCTATACCACTTACTATATCCCAACACCCTCTTCTAGAACAACAACATCTTCACAAGACTCCCTATTCCCTGATAATCCGATACGTGTAGAGAGAAAAAAAAACGTTGCCCACAGTCGTATGTCCTGCAGTGTGTAGAAGGGTGGACTAAGGGAACAGGTGGTAGTAGTTACGGTGGCATGTCCGTACTACCAACTTATCTGGTTTTACCAGGATATGCGTAGATTGACAATGACCTCAGGGAGAAAGGTCGTGATCGCAGTAAGCGCCTATCCTTCGGCGAAAATGTATGACTCGTATCTGTATATGAAATGATCAGAGGAATAAAAATGATTGAGGAGATGCAGGAGAGAAGGTAGACATGGACTGTATTTTGGAAAGGGCCAATTTTGATTTGCTCGACTCGTGACTGGAAACAAAGAAGATGTTGAAAGGGAAACGAGTAAAAGAGGGAAGGTTCTCCAATACCTGTGTATGTCTTTGCTGTAGGAAATGGCAAATATAGAGAGGGGGATAGAAGGAGTTTGCAATTCTGAAGAGTAAGTTGTGGTTAGAGAGCTATGGTAGATTTTGTGTGTGTGAGGGTGGTACTAGAGAGCTCCTAAAAAGGTAAGAATTGTGCAAGTTTTGAAATGTTCGATCAAAACGGAATTTTGTGTCGGTTGCGACATATGAATCCATGCTGAGGGAAATAAATCAATCAGGAGCGTGGGGTGAACAAGGTAATGGTATGAAAAGGAGTGCGAGTTTTCTGATATAGTCTAGAATAGCATGGTTTTGATGGGGGAATAGGAGATCAGTTCATTCGCCACATATTCTGCCATTTCCAAGGGATTTTTTTTTTACGAGTGTGTCACCAACAGTACTCACGGGCAGCGGCCCTTGATTGCGAGAGGAGGGAGGGCATGTAATTACTCTCCAAAGAAGTATCACCCTCTAGCGCAAATTACGCATATAATGAGCACAGACGCAGCGCTTGTAATGAGGGTTGGATTAAAATTTCCTAAGGGAATACAGGAGGAGATAGAAGGAGAGAAATTCCACAAAAACGAGGTATGGAGATGGGAAAAGAAGCGAACATCCAACAGCCATAACTAGCACTGGAACGTTACCGACTGTCAACACGTATACTGTCGTGCGCAAAAGAATTGGATGACGAAGCAACCCTATTGTGCTCACGAAGGGCCGTCGTAAAAAGGTGACAGGTGTGGATACGCGAAAGGGTGAATTATGAGTTACCCTTCAGAGCACTGCCGCACATGCCCGGTACGGGGGATAATCTATAGGAATAGAGGATAAAAGCCACAACATCCCATCGACAAGAATAAGAGGGTCTAGTGAAATGAGGAAGACGATACAGAATTACAGTTTGGTATAAGTCCTTTTATAGCGTTGACTCGACCCTGTCCAAAAGACCCTTGTAACAACCAAGAGGCCCCCCCCCCCCAGGATTGTAGAGCAGTACTCCATACAGAGCGGATGAGACCCTTGGTATAGCGGAAGCCCAAACTGAGAAAAGGAGGAAGAAGTCTCACAGTCCAGAAACAGAACGGTTCCACACGTTCTTTCGGACGGCCGGCGACACCTAGCCAAGAAACCGCTTGTAGACTGGGCTCACGTTTTCCAAAGAGGATATTTTTTGTGGTTCATAGGTAAGGGCCAAGGATGCTTGATTACTGTATATCGTCAACAGGAGAGACGCACATGAACCGTTCGAACAAGTGACGAGTAGGCCAAGTTAGAAGTGTATGTTTGGAGAGAGTACCGAGACTTCATGGGAGGATATAAGAGAGATGTTGTTCATGAGAATTAATTTTAAAGAAATTGAAAGCTCAAAACAGAAGTATATGTTCTATCCGATCCAGCGATGAAATAAAAATCGGAGAAAGATCAAGACGGAGAGGCAATTTCGCGAGAAGTAAAAGGGATAGGTGAGGAGAAGCCTGATTGCGAGATTGAATGAGTTACAAGAATGAAAGGTCGAGTCATCGGAATCACGAGTAGATGGAAAAGAGTTAGAGAAGTACAAGGTGAAAAAAGGGATGATCTCCCAATAACTGAATAAGTTTAGAATTAAGTAGGAGATAAGACAGAACCCTGATAGAACGACCACTAATGACAGGAAGAAGTAATGCAAGACGTCTCCCAATGCGGATCAACAGCCGATAGTTGAGATGCAGATGTGTGAAAGAAAGGCATTAGATATAAGTAAGGCCAAAAAAGGAGAGAGGGAGTGAAGAACACCAAAGGAGGGGAGCTTGAGAAGGAAGAGCCGAGTGTGACGCGTGCTATGTTACTCGCGGTCGCATAAGCGTTTGAGAGTGATAGGTATCTAAGCGGGACGACGAGCCACCCAAGTCTCGCCCCGGTGTGTCCTAAGAGTGAAAAATCACTACGGGTTGATAAGGAAGTGGTATCATCGCCAAGGCGCTATCAAGACTCTTCTCGCAATGAAAGAGGGCCGAACTGAGGCGCATACGGCAGTGAGTTTCCAGCAAATCATCTAAAGAGACCGTGACGTTGAGACAGGGTTTTCAAAACCCGGACAAGGGAACCTGATAAGAATAGACGGAAATACAAGTGGAGAGCTACCAGGGCCGATAGTTAGAACAGGCGCTTCACAGGCTGCTTCCTTTTTCAGGAAATGAGTTTGGACAGTGGTGGGTGAGAGCTTATCCAACACTGGAGGGAGGGAAAGTAAGAGCTCAGTATTGAGAACACGTAAGGGAATATAGTTTTTAGCGAAGGGGCCGAAGAGATTAAGCCTTGTTTCAGTTGGGAGGAGAGAGATCTAGCAACCACAATGGATCAGATCGAAAAGAGGAGAGGAGAGGCAGATTTGTACAGAGATGCTATGAGATAGAAAGGATCTCTGGTCAGTAGGAACCCGAAGTGGTTAGCGCACCTTTCCTTGTACTCGATGTACACGGCCGAGCTTTGGTGCTCGTGGAACGAGGGATATCGGGCGCATGCAGACGCAATTTTCTAGCTGAATGGAAAATTAGACGAGAGTGATTAGCGCAAAAACAGTAGAAGTCTTTCTGCCACACTCGATAGGGCACTGTCTCTGGAGCCTGGAGGATGCTCCAGAAAAATATTATATAGCACGGAGCATCAGAAACCATGATCCGGATTATTGAGGAAAGATAAGATTTTAGTGGTCTTAGAAGGTTGAATAAGAAGTGAGGAAAGAAAGAATTTATCTGTTAAGAGCCGACCATGAAACCTGCTCAATCCACATACAACGGATATACAAAGCTCCCTCCTTCAGTCTTGTTTAAATCTTGGAGTTTCCCATTCCACATTTAATCCTATATTGATAGGGTAGCCCAAGTGTTAGGCATATCTAATTCTAGAGGAACAAGTAGAGAGATTCCTTTAAATAGTAAGTCCCTGGTCTAAACAACCTAATTGTGTATTGTCGACCATGTATGAGGAACAGTCCAACTTGACCTAAAGAAAACTCGCTTACGGACCAATCAACAACATGTTTCCTCGATTTCCATTAAATCGAAATACTTAAAATTAAATATTATTAGGCTATTATTATATATTATTTATTCCATTATTATTAGATTATTATTATTATATTATATATTGATCTAAGAATCATTATTTATCAAGTAAAGATAGAACAATGATTGTTTTTTACATTTTTAATGTATATTAATGATTTAAAGTTAGGTAATTCGTACCTAACCATGCGATAATAAATAGAGAGACTAAATTCACTTATTTATGCTCAGTCTCTCTTATTTATTATTATTATTTGTAGACTAAATCGCTAACAAAAATTGAATCATACATCTAAATTAATCTAGAGGAAGTTAAAGAAGACCCTACCCTTTCTTTTACTCTCTATCCGTACTCGTACATCCTTTATTAAGTATATCCTTATACTTCTATAATGATAGTATCCTTCAGATTTGAATTTGTTACTTGAAGAAATAATATTATCGCTTTTTAGGTTATGAAAAAATATACATGGCTTTTTATTCATAGCCTGGAACCTGGGTTCGTTATAATGAAACCTTAATACATACTATAGTGAAATTAGGTAGGGTTAGAAATAATATTAAATAATAATGATGATAATTAAATTAAGAAAACTATATATTTACTAATATAGAATGAGTAAATAAGTGTAATTAAATCATTGATCCTTATATACTAAGTTAATTAAAATATAAAGATATAGTATAGTTAAGATAATATATATTAGATATATTATATATATATATATATATTATTATAATGAATATAGTATATATAATAGAAAATATAAATATAAATAGATTAATATATATTAAGAAATAGATATTATTAAAACGAGATATATATATAATTAAATATACGATAATATATAGATAGAAAGGCTAAAATAATTACTATAATAAGATATAGACATTATATATAAGTATTATTATAACTATCGCCACTATTAATACAGGTAAATATTAGTATTAATATATATATAACACTCCATCAATATCATTATTACACATAAGATATATAAGTAATTTTATATATTTAAATGTCGCTAAAATCTTATTGCAATTAAATCCATTACACTTTTAATCTATTCTAGATTATACTGATAATATGATATTAAGTATTTCGGGTTTATATACTCTAGTATAAAATATCCTTCAGTGTAAAAACTATAGAACGAAAAATTTACTCCACTCACATAGTTCATATATATATAAATTAATACAGTGTCGATATATATATATATATATATATATTACGTGTGCATAAAATACTTTCCATTCACATTTGAGTTTATCCTAAGTTTAGATAAATGATAATTTTTTATCGTCACATAAATCTTAGAGTATAACATATATAGTGACTGATGCATGGCGTAGGTTCATCGAATCAGGGGTTTTCATTAAATGGTACGTAATATCTTTATAGGTATATATATAACGTAAATAGAATTTAAGCTGAGATATCACTGGAGATATATATTGATAAAAAGTGATAGCAGGCCAAATTAAAAACACTACAATTACTTATTAACCTCTTAACATAAGAACTTAGATGTTGTCCTTATCAATAGCGGTGAAGATATAATGGTGAAATAAACAAGTAAAAGAAATAAATATTACTTTGAATATTAGGTTCAGTGCTGCCTAATTATTCTACAAGATGTTATATATTAAAAGATTAATAATTTGTAAAGAAACAATAACAAAGTAAATACTATGCGCAGTTCACGATGGTCAACTCCAACATAGCATTCATAAGTACAAACACATATAGTTGTTCTCATAAATTGACAGTGAACAAATGAACACGACTTACTGATCCTCTATTACTCTAATCCCTATAGAAACTTAACTACCTACAATACTTATTATTCTTCCACCTGCCTTTGTTCCACAGCTATTTTTGCACCCTTCTAAATCTACTTACTTGATCCCAAATCAGGCATGTTAATATAATCTTTTCTTCATTATTCCATTAACACATAACATAATTCATATCCATTATTATACCTCAAAGATTAATAACTGCAAATAGGAAAACATAAACCAATCGGTTAAATCAACACAAGTATAAAACATACTAATTAATTTCTAACTACATACAGTCTTTGGACTGTAGCACTAATAAAATAAACTATTGAATACTATAATTACGCTTCCTTCTAAACTTCTAGAAAAGTAGACTAAGAAGATCCTTCCATCACAACTTCTTCCAAGCATACCTGTAACAAAAATCTATATATACTAATCATATATATATATATATAATAATATATATATATATAACTATATAATATATACTATATATATTATATATATATATATATATATAATATATATATATATATAATATATATATATATTATAATAATATATATATTTATATATATAACTATATATATATATATATATATATATATATCTATATATATATATTATAATATATTATATATATATATATATATTACATAATATATATATATTATATATATATATATATATATATATATTGTTATATGCTGCATTAAAATATAAAAAATATGAAAATAAAAAAAAAAGAATAAGGATTATAGAAAATTCATTACTATGTGAGAATCAACTATGGTTACAAAAAAATACCAAAATATTACAAGAGTAGAAAAGCAAAAAGTTGAAATTTTGATAAGAAACTTGATGACTAAAGCAATATAGAGGGTGTGCACAATATGTAAGGGCTTTGCAAATAGCAAAAAAGGCAAAAGAAAGCCCAAATAATTAAATAAAATTACTAATTAGGCAGATACTGCAAGCAAATATAGCTATTGAGAAACTCAAAACAGGCTATTGAAGAACACAAACTGCCAACTTCTGCAAAGCAAATTGAGAAATAAAAAGCAAGTACAAGAATTTGACTTCAGCCAACATTAGGAAGAATTGAAGACTACTTAGTACCCATCTAGCCAATCCAAGAGGCTTAATTAATTTCAACAAAGCAAGAAACTATTTGACGGTGGAATTACTAACCAAATTGACTAATACTTCAAGCTGAATCCTAAAAGCCAAAAAATCACTTAGTAATTAATAAAGAAGCTATAGAAGAAACCTGAGGACATCAAAGAAACTCTACAAAAGCTAAAAATTCATCCAGAAGAAATTAAAAAGAAATTTTCAGCTATTAGAGCCATCTTCAAGCAACTTTATTGATAAAGCAGTAGCCCCACAAATTGAGTAATATAAGCCACCACCCTAATCTCAGCCATTCTGAAATCCAATACATCAGTAATTAGAAGGTAATAGTTATTTTTATAGGTATTAATATAGTTGGTGTGAATGTGGTATTAATTTAAAAAAGTAACATCTATGAGTTTTCAAAACAAAAGCTAATAAGGACAAAAATAAATAAAAAAGTCCAAAAATAATAATAATTTTTTATTGAATATTTTTTAACAGGAATAACTATTTTTTACTTTTTAGCATTTAGTATTTGTACTTTTATATATTTATAGTTTTGTTATATTTTTATATTTTTAGAACCTATTCGTATATTTCCAATATGTGCAAATAAAGAAGAAATGTCGAATGGAGTATTTTTACCACTGATGTTTTTCATAGTTCTTCTAAATTAGAAGAAGGCTTGGATGAAGAATACAAAGCTGTCACTCAGATGTGAGGAATGATCATCATCCGATTGACAATAAGTATAAATAAGAATAGCAAAAATAAAATATAATAAATTAAAAAAAATATATACAGGTAAACTCTATATATATGAAATATAAAAATTTATCTGTATATATAAATTGTGTTAAAAGTAACATCCTTCCTTTATTTTTTTTATTTTTTTTTTTTTGAGTGAATGAGTTATATAAATATTTAGTTTTATTTTATTTATTTTTTTTAATATTAAAAAAAAAATGAGCGATATAGAAAATATAGATGAAACTGAAACAACTGAAGGAGGTTTTAAAGTTCCTTCAGGAAAATTAGCTGCTGTTACCTATAAAATTAACAGTATTAAAGGCAAATTATGGCATGCTTTCTTAAATAATTTAGACTTAAGTTTTGAAATCAAATCTGATGAATTACAATTAGATGCAAAAGTAGAATCTCTAAAAAATACTTGTAGTGAATTAATAGCAGAATCTGTAGAGGCAGATAAAATACAGCAGTGGCTTACATTAAAACTAAAGCCATATTATGAATTAAAAAGTGACATTTCAAAATACATGAATAAATATGAGCCAAGGATTAAACCACAAGATAGTGCTAGTAATATATCGAGTAAAGTAAGTATATCTAGTTCAAAAAATTCAATAGCACAATCATTGTTGCTCGAAATTGAAAAAAAGTAAAATAAAATTACAAGAGCATGAACAATACTTGGCAAAAAAAAGGGAACTAGAAAATTTAGATTTGTACCAACATAGTAGTCATATAAAAAACCTAGAACAAAGCTTAATTAAAATTGAACAAAAATTAGAAAGTCCAATTTTCAGTATTAGCGATACCTCTGTGAAAAATGATAATAAAAATGTAAATTTTTCAGAAACTAAAATAAATAGTATAGGTGAAAATAATAATCAGGAGTCTAAACTAGTAGAAATTTTAAAACAAAAATTAGAAGTGAGTATTAAGAATCCTCTTCCAATATGTGAACCTGAAATATTTTCTGGAAAGGATCCAACTAAATTTAAAGGTTTTATGCTAGTTTTTAAAACCAATATAGAAGGAAATGTTGAAATGAATATGACAAGCTTCCCTATTTAATCCAGTATATCAGAAGGTAAAGCAGAAATATAGTGGAGAAGTTGTAATTGCATTTAATGATGAAATAAATAAGTTTTTATTATAAAGGCAGTAGAAAAACTCGAGAAACAGTATGGAAATGAACAAGTTATTGCTAATACATATTTGAAAAAGTTAGAAGACTGGAATGAAATTAAGAATGAAGATGGTGAAGCTATGGCAGAATTTTCTTTATTTCTAGACTCGATTAATAATGCAATGGGAAATATTACCCCTTTAAATGAATTGAATTCTACTGGTGCTATTTATAGAATAGTTAAAAAACTTCCCTACAAACAACGTGATAAGTGGAGAAATAAAGTTGATAGTATGTATGAAGAAAATAAAAAGGTAAATTTTCGTACAATTCCAAAGTTTGTTTGAAAAAGTACAAGGATAATTGAACAAATCAAACCGTTTTTGTGAACTTGGCATGGGAACAAAACCAAAACAAATGAGATTACAAGGTGAAAAAAGGTAAGTCACTTTATACAAAGGAAAATAATAATGAACTAAAATTAATAAAATAATAATAATAATAATAATAATAATAAATAATAATAATAATAATAATAATAATAATAATAATAATAATAATAATAATAATAATAATAATAATAATAATAATAATAATAATAATAATAATAATAATAATAATAATAATAATAATAATAATAATAATAATAATAATAATAATAATAATAATAATAAATAATATATAATGATATAATAATTATAATAATAATAAATAATAAAAATAATAATAATTAAATAAGCAGTTTTGTAATTTTTGTACAAATGATTCCACATAAGTTTAGTTAAATGCAAAATTCTAGAAAAACAAAGCCAAAATGAAATAACAAAGTTCATTAAAGACAATAAATTATGCTTTAAATGTCTCAGATCAAATCACTTTAGTAATAACTGTAAAAGACCAGAAAAATGTGAAAGATGTAATAAACAACATCTAACATTTCTGCATAGAGAAAAAGATAGTGCCAATTCAACAAAGAAAGAGCAAGATGGCTCAAATATCTCACCAGCAGCACTCACTGTGAATTTAGAAGATAAAGATAAGAAAGTAGAGTCAAAGGAATCAGGAAGTAATGAAGCAAAAAACTTTCAGACAAAAGTAAGTAATAGAAAGCTATTTTATCCTGCGGTGCCAGTTAAAATCAAGCTTAAAGGTAAAGATAAAGTGATTAAGACATACATGGGTCTAGATACATATTCTTCAGCATGCTTTATGGATTTAAATATAGCCACAGAATTAGGTATGTCATATATGAAACCTCATAAAGACATAGATATAACTACTATGTATGGGCAACATAAAATAAAAACATACATTTTAAACAATCTAGAAATCTATGATATTGAGATGAGGAAATCTGAAACCATAAATAATGTATACTGCAAAGAAAATTGGCCCTTTAAAATAGAAGAGAGTCCATCTATCAAAGATATAAATGGATTAGAATACTTGAGTCATGTGCCCTTCAACTTCATAGAATCAAAAATTGGATTATTAATAGGAATGAATCAAAGTAAATTGTTAAAACCCATAGAAGTAGTAGACAGGTCATCTATATATCCTTGCAGTTAAGTATCATTTGGATGGGCTTTACAAGGTTCGACCCCAGATGGTATCCCAGCATTCATGAGCTTAAGATGTCATAAAACACAAATACAACAAGAAGATGATAATATGCTTGAAAAATATTGCTTAAGAGAGTTTTCTGAAAAGAATCCTGAACAAGTCTGTGACAGTGTAGAAGATATAAAGTGGAAAAATAAGGTTGAAAATACATTACAAAGAACAATTACAGGTAAATTTCAAGTTGGTTTACCATTTAAAAAAGAAAATCAGCATTTTCCTAATAAAAATCAAGCTTCAGCAAGACTGTACTCATTAAAAAGTAAATTTTTGAAAAGATAAAGAATATTTTTGTTACAAGTATACGTGATAGCATAATGAAGATGTTAAAAACTAAATTTTTGCAGAAAATGATTGAGAAACATGAATTCATTAAACAATGACAAGATTCTTATTTAACACAACGCCCATTGGTAACTTCAATCCACAAAAGAAAAAATTCGAGAGTAAGTAATTCAATGCAGCTTACCAATACACATGGTAATTTCTTTAAATAATCAGTTTACTCACAGGCCCAGACTATATTTCCAATCTACAAGGCATCCTTTTAAGGTTCAGAAAAGAGAAATATGCTTTCATAGCAGATATAGAGAAGATGTTTTATCAAATACAGGTACTTGACAAAGATAAAGATTATCAGCGTTTTTTATGGTTTCCAGATGGTAATTTAAATAAAACTCCAGAAGAATATAGAGTTAAAGTTCACATATTTGGAAGTGTGAGCTCACCTTCAATTGCAAATTATGTCTTGAAACAAACTACAAATGTAATTGAAGCAGAGAAATTCAGTAATCTAGCCAAAGATACCATACTTAGAAATTTCTATGTTGATGATTGTTTAAAGTCTGTGAAATCAGAAAATGAGGCTATATCAGTTTATAAAGAAGTTAAAGAAATTTTAAAAATTAGTGGTTTTAATCTGCATCAAGTAGCTAGTAATTCAAGGAAATTTTTAGAAAACATTGATATACAAGACTTAAGTAAAGATTTTAAAGAAATAAACTTATCGTTGGATAAATTAACTTCAAACAAAAAGCATCTAGGCCTTAAGTTGGCGACCCATGAAATAGATTTAATGGAAAGCTAGAGTTGATATACAAAATAAAGAATTGACAAAAAGAAGTATACTCAGTTGCATTTTTTCCATATATGATCCACTGGGATTTATTAGCCCAGTACTACTAGTAGCTAAAAAGATATTTCAAAATTTATGCAATAAAAAAGTTAATTGGGATGATGAAATTCCATCAGATATAAAAAAAAGTTACATAAAATGGCTAAGTGATGTTAATAAGCTAAATGATTTTCAAGTTCCTAGGCCATACAATCCAAATTGTCTAAAGTATAAAAGGGTAGAACTGCATTATTTTTCAGATGGTTCACAAATAGCATATGCTGCAGTAGCATATATAAGATACATTGGAGAGAATGATGAAATATATTGTTCATTGGTATTATCTAAAACAAGATTGATACCATTAAATAAAAATTTGATGTTAACTATCCCAAGAATAGAATTGAGTGCAGCAAAATTAGCAGTTAACATACACCAAATTTTAAAAGATGAATTAGATATGAAAATAAGCCAAGAGTATTTTTGGATAGATAGTGAAATTGTATTACAATATATTAAAAATGAATCAAAAAGATTCAAAAGATTTGTACACAATAGAGTTAATTATATTAGATCAGAAACAAATATAAGCCAATGGAATTATGTACCAGGTAAGCTAAATATATCAGATATAGCAAGCAAAGGGATATCTGTTAATGAGTTTTTGAACAATAAACTATGGAGCACTGGTCCAGAATTTTTGTACAAAGACAAAGCTTATTGGCCTGAGCAAAATAAAGAACATAAATTAGATGATGAAAATGATGAAATTATAAAAAGTAAACCTGTAATGGCCATACAACTACAAGAAAGTTCAACAGACAAGCTCATAAATTCTGTGTCAGATTGGATGAAATTAAAAACAAAAGTAGCATGGATTTTAAAAGTTAAAGAAAATTTGCATAAGAAAACCTGGAATAAAGGTGCTATGACAATCACAGAATTAAAAGATGCAGAAAAGGCTATTTACAAATACGTACAAAATAAAGAATTTCATGATATACAATACAAAATAAAAAAGAAAGAAGCCTTGCCAAAAAGGCACATTTTGGCAAAATTCCTACCATTTATAGATGATAATGGAATATTAAGGGTAGGTGGGAGGAATAAAAATCTGAATGATGTATCCTTTGATTTTAAACATCCAATTATCTTGCCAAATAGTCATGTTACAATGTTAATAATGAGACATTACCATAGAATTAATGGACATTTAGGAAAACAAACAGTTTTAAATGCTTTAAGAGAGAAGTACTATATCATTGGAGCAAGCAGAAGTATTAAGAAGATTCTAAAAGATTGCATAATATGTAGGAAGCTCCATACAAGGCCAACTCAGCAGTTGATGGGAGATTTGCCCAAAGATAGATTAGAATGTGATGTACCACCATTTACAAGTATTGGTATTGATGCTTTTGGTCCTTTTCTTGTAGTAAGGGGAAGAGGGAAAGTAAGAGAAAAAAGATATGGATTAATATTTTCATGTTTAAGTAGTAGAGCCATACATTTAGAGATGTTATATTCATTAGATACTGATGCTTTTATCAATGCTCTAAGAAGATTTATCAGCCGCAGAGGCAATGTGAAATTGATCCGATCAGATAATGGATTGAACTTTGTGTAAGCTAACAAAGACAATCGTAAGATTTATCTATACAAGGACAAGTTCAAATCTGGAATAATAAGCAAGCTTATGAAATTGTGTGAGCAAAAATCATACAGTGGTAGTAAGTACGTACCCCTCATTAGTTCTCATAAAGGAGGTGATTTTGAGAGACCACATTAGAACTGTAAGCAAATATGATTCAAGTTTCACTCCTTAGAACAAGCCAATAAGGTTGACAGTGATAACTTTTGAAAAACTTTTGTTTCTGGGAAATAGAATTTCATTATAATAACAGACCAATACAGAATTTTCAAATGATTTAGAAAACTTAGAAGCTTTGACACCCAAAATCATTTACTAACCCTTAAAGGCAATATAACATTCCCACCAGGTTTATTTCAAGACAAAGATTGCTACTTATATAAAAGATGGAAACAAGTTCAGTATCTTGCTGATTTATTTTGGAAAAGATGGATCAAAGAATATGTCCCTTTATTGCAAAAAAGAAGTAAATGGTTAGCAGAAAAAGAATCACACCAAGTGGGAGATTTAGTTCTTTTAATAGATGACTTCAAACCAAGAAATATGTGGAATTTAGGAAAAATAGTAAAAGTTTATAAAGATGACTCAAACAGAGTGAGAATAGTAGATGTGAAAATAAATAAAGACAAGAATACTTTAAATACAACAATTTTGAAAAGACCAATAACAAAATTAATCTTGCTGAGAGAAAGTGCAGGATTATAACAAGAAGACAACAGAATTATAAACTCTAAGGAAACTAAGAATAACAAGAAAACTTAATATTCTTAGCAAAAGGGGGAATATGTTATATTTTCCATTAAAATATAAAAAAAAATGAAAATAAAATAAAAAAATAAGGATTATAGAAAATTCATTACTATGTGTACTATGTGAGCATCAACTATGGTTACAAAAATAAATACCAAAATATTACAAGAGTAGAAAAGCAAAAAGTTGAAATTTTGATAAGAAAACAGCTGACAAATGCAGAATACAAGGTGGGGCAACATAAGGGCTTACAATATAATGATAAAATTTCAAACAAAAATATTAAATAAAATTACTAATTAAGAAAATACTGCAAGCAAATATAAGCTATTGTAGAAACTCAAACAGGCTATTGAAGCAACAAAACTGCCAACTTTGCCAAAGCAAATTGAGAAAATAAAAGCAAAGTACAGAATTTGAACTTCAATCAACATTAGGAAGATATTGAAGACTACTTAGTACCATCTATTCAATCAAGAGCTTATTAATTTCACAAAGAAGAAACTATTGAGGTGGAATTACTAGCAATTGACTAATACTTCAAGCTTTTTTTTTTTTCTTTTTTTTTACAGATTACCACCACTCACGGTCCGGGCCCTTTTCAAGGAGGGGACAGGAAATAAAATACATGAAAACCCACCCAAGCCTAACGCAAATCTCTTAGGTGAGCGCAGACGTGGGTTTTAAAGAAAGGAAGATTAAATACAGTTGGAAAAACAGAAGATGGCAAGGAGTTCCACAGAACAGAAGTGGCTGGAAAGAAGGAGGCTCCACAACGAACGAGTCTGGGATTTTCGATGCTCACGCAAAATTCATGTGAGAGCATGGCACCCCTTGTATTACGAGGGCGACGCAATGGAGGTGGAAAGTGCGAGCGGCCAACTCCCCTGAAGCATCTACGTTGTAGTACCGTATAGAAAAGAGATAAGTGCGCCAATCACACGTCCGCAGAGATCGAGGGTCAAGAGACGTTTGAAATGTAGGGGACAGTTTATAAGTCCTTTAGCCTTTGACACCCTATCCAATATAAGGGTGGAGCCGGAGCCCCCCAGATGTGAGAACAGTACCCCAAACAAGGGCGAATAAGGCCTTATATAACTGGAGTAGCGTGCAAGAAGAAAAAAATTCCGCACCTGAACAGACTCCCAGCTCTTTGAGAGGCACCTTAGCAACCATTGTGATATGAGGTTTCCAAAGATCAAAAAATTTTTTTGTTTATGTTCAGACGCAAAATGTTATGTTGTCAACAGGTGAGACGTTAAAACCGTCGAAAAAAATAGGCTGAATCCTAAAAGCCAAAAAATCACTTAGTAATTAATAAAGAAGCTATAGAAGAAACCTGAGGACATCAAAGAAACTCTACAAAAGCTAAAAATTCATCCAGAAGAAATTAAAAAGAAATTTTCAGCTATTAGAGCCATCTTCAAGCAACTTTATTGATAAAGCAGCAGCCCTACAAATTGAGTAATATAAGCCACCACCCTAATCTCAGCCATTCTGAAATCCGATACATCAGTAATTTAGAAGGTAGTTATTTTTTATAGGTATTAATATAGTTGGTGTGAATGTGGTATTAATTTAAAAAAGTAACATCTATGAGTTTTTCAAAACAAAA
>JABUQX010025633.1:32500-40000 GCA_015478945.1 Trachelipus rathkii
ATACCTTACTGTCCAAAGGCTGGTATTGAAGTAGAGGATCCATATGATTGCAGGAGTTATTACTTCTGTAAAGAAAAAGGAATACCTACGGAAGATTTCCATTTTCAATGTCCTAAAGGAGGATATTTCGACAGGTCTCAATGGATTTGTATTGACGGAGACTCACCTTGCCAAAATTCTTGTCAGAATTCAACATCATCAATTCGTCAGTCAGTTTTACCATAAGATGTTTATTTAGTAATATGAATTAATAATTAAAATTTTCTCTCTCGCTTTGCATATATATATATATATATATATATATATATATATATATATATATATATATATAAATATATATAAATATATAAACAAAATACATATATTATATATATATATATATAATATATATATTATATATATATATATATATATATATATAATACACAAGAGTTAATAAAAATAATCAATATATAATAAAAATAATAATAATAATAATAATAATAATAATAATAATAATATAATATATAATAATAATAATAATAATAATAATAATAATAATAATAATAATAATAATAATAATAATAATAATAATAATAATAATAATAATAATAATAATATAATATAATAATAAATATAATAATAATATAATTATATAATTTATAATAATAATATAATAATATAATATAATAATGATAATAATTTAATCAATAATAATTATATAATAAAATAAATAATAAAATTAATAAATAAAAATAATATTAATATAATTAATATAATAATCAATAAAAATAATAATAATAATAATAATAATAATAATAATAATAATAATAATAATAATAATAATAATAATAATAATAATAATAATAATAATAATAATAATAATATAATATAATAACTAATAATAAAAATAATAATATAATAATAAATACTATAATAATAATAATATAATATAATAATAATAATATAATAATAATATAATAATAATAACAATAAGTAAAAATAACATAAAATACAAATTAATTAAAACTGTTAAAATATCTTAATAATAATAATAATAATAATAATACATAATAATAATAATAATAATAATAATAAATAATAATAATATCATAATAAATTTAATAATAATAATAATATATCAATAATAATAATAACTATATAATAATAATAATAATAATAATAATAATAATACATAATAATAATATAATAATATCATAATAATAATAATTAATAATAAATAATAATAATACGAAAATAATAATAATAAAATTTACAACAATTTTTTCTTCATATTGAATTTATTTAAAATATATTTACTAACAAGCCGGATTCAAAAGATAGTAAATTGTTTATTTTTTTAAAATATAATAATAAAATTATATAAATAGATAAGTTAAAAATATTTTTTTTTAATTTCTTAGAATTATTTTACGACTGATTTCACTCAACAAACACGACTCTCAATCAACCCTCATTTTAATTTATTTTATATATATATATATAACCGTAAATAAATATACTCGTATATATATATATATATATATATATATATATATATATATATATATATATAATATAATATTAATACAATGTAAGGACCCACCAAAGCCACAACCGCACACAAGGTTGAATGATCAACTCCATGGGTGGGTCCTGGCTTATATATATTTTAAATGTCAGGGAAAATAGGAATGGCCAAATGAATATTGTCAAAAATAAATAAAAACTAAGTAAAATTATATCCTTAGTCCTTACATTATAAATAGTCATAATATTATGTAGCAAAATCATATGTTGTAAAGAATATTCACTTCTATGGAGATACAAAAAAAAAAATAGTTACTGCTAAAGTGGGAAGATTCAGATAAGATATGGCATAATCTTTTAGAAGGTGTTATGGACCATAAAGTAGGAAAATGACGACGGCGAATAGGGTCCAGTTTTGAACAATCAGTGGAGATTTGGATAACAGATTGCTGGGTAATTTGCAGATGGGAGGAGGGTCCCGTGACATATAATGACTGGTGATATTGGTGTGGCCAATACGGAGGAGTGCAAGTATCAC
This sequence comes from Trachelipus rathkii, assembly GCA_015478945.1. Taxonomy (NCBI): domain Eukaryota; kingdom Metazoa; phylum Arthropoda; class Malacostraca; order Isopoda; family Trachelipodidae; genus Trachelipus; species Trachelipus rathkii. The sequence goes on from JABUQX010025633.1 coordinate 34,548, forward strand.
CTCGTGTAGGCGATTTTGTTGGTGGGAGGAAGACCATTCACCGATACTCGGCTTTATATTTCTGTTTCGCTCCCCGCTGATCATTCGCCCAGCACTCTTGCCAATAAGATCGAAAGAATTGTTGGAGAGCAGGATAGTAATCAGTGATGGAGGCGGCCTTGTCGAATGGCATCCAGGAGGTAACTGAACAGCTCGAAAAGAGAGGCGGCCCAATTTTTGACCTCTCTATCAACGATTTCATTGCCAGTTACCCCTACATGAGAGGGGGGTCCTACATATAATGATTTGTTGCTTACAGGAATGGAGCAGCTGAAGAAATTGTTGTACAGCGGATACTATTGTGCTTTTAGAATAAGGGGTTTGAAAGCCGCTTGGAGCGCCCTGAGCTCAATCCTGATAAATGACACAAGGAAGTGGTCTTGGTTAAGGAATAGAATTCGAGAAAGGGCAGTCATTTTAGCTATTAATTCGACCGTAAAAATTGAAGCATGAGGGGGGAAGGGTATGGGAGAGGTTGCTGTCAGGAAAGACAGCAGCGTCCCCACACTTTCCCCTGTTTTAGAGCCGTCAGTAAACACTGGAGTAATTCACCGTGAACTACGGAAAGAGATGGGAATGATGCCTTTAACAAGTTGGCAGGGTGGCTAGATTTGGAGAGAGATATCAAGGCCAAGCAAATGGTGGAAGCGGGGAATAGCCATTGTGTATATCCTTCGTCGTAAGAGAAAGGCAGCACCTTTTGCAAAGTGATGTTAAGGAAATTAAGGATCGTTCTGAACTGTGTTTTGCAAATGCCAGTAATTAGGATGATGAGGTTTCCCCGCAGGATTGGTGTCAGAGCCGACGGTATTGGGGTTTGGAAAGCGAAGATAACTTGGGCTTATGAGGTATTCTCTTCAAAGAGAAAGTGGCATGACATTGGATTCAACTTCAAGGCTCATCCGGGGGGACGATCGGAAGGCTCCAGTGGAGATGCGATTCACCTCGTTTTGAATGGGATCTAACAGGTGTAGTAGAATTGGGGAGGCCTGACCATATACTACACAGCCATAGTCCAGCTTTCGAATCGGATTAGGGCGATAATAAATGACGTAAAAGGGCCGCGTCAGCACCCCAAGACTTTTGAGGCGAGAGACGTAACAGGTCAAGCACCGAATGACAAGTGTTTTCCGGAGTTTTAAAATTGCGGTGCGTATGTTTTAAGTTTTTCATGCTAAGAATGAGTCCTAGAAATTTGCTTTGTGAAGTTACTGGAATGGGCGAACCATGTAAGTTTAGGTTCGCTGGAAAAAGGTGGCAGGTTCTTCGATTCCTTTTTTCTTAAAAAGTATTGCTGAGGTTTTGGTGGGAGAGAAATGGAAGCCATGGGAATTACTCCATTGTGAAATATTCTCAATAGCTAGTTGAAGTTGCCTTTCGAGAAATTCCAGCCTGGCACCGGCTATATATAAACGCAAGGTCCATAACATAGAAGAGACAAGTTTACGCTCGCTGGATAGAAGTAACGAGTCATTAAATCCGAGAGGCAATAAGTATACACTTAGAATTCCGGAACACCTTCATCCATAGTAAAGTGGCGTGACAGAATAGAAGAGCACCGAACCTTGATGGATCTATTTGACAGAAGGCATTTAATGAAAAGAGGGAGTTGGGCCACGGAAACGGGAAATGAATTTAAGGAGAATCCCGTTCTCCACGTTGTGTCATAAGCTTTTCAAGTTCAAAGAAGAGACCCAGAACCATTCCACCAGTTGAGAAGGCATCCCGGATGTCATGGTTCAGTTTTAACATGGGAATCCGCGGTCGAAACGATTTTTTGCGGAAACAAACTGGAAGTTTGAAAAAGCCTGGCGACTCTCCAGAACAGGGAGAAAGCGGCCTGAAGCTATTTTCTCCATTAATTTACAGGAATGGCAGGTCAGCGAAATTGGTCTTTGGTTGTCCGCCAACTTCGGATCTTTCCAAGGTTTGGGGATATGAATTACAAAAGCTGTAGTTCATATAGATGGAAAAGAAGATTTCATCCAGATTCTGTTATACAGATCATAAAAATGCTGATGCCGAGGGGTGGATATGACGTAATCTAACCTAATCTAGCCAATGGCAATCGCAAAAATATCGATTTTTGGATCAAAGACGGACAGCCTAGTATTACCTGTCCGTCGACTTTGGTCCTGCCTATTGGTCCAAGATTCTAAAATGGGGGGGGGGGGATTTGGGGGCAATCTAAACTCCCCCAACCTAACTTTACATCATATCACCTAACATTATTTGACTGCAACTATCCTAACACACACACACATATTTACACACACACGATACACACATATACAAGCATACACATTCACACACAGATCCACACATATACAAACAAATTATTATTATTATTATTATTATTATTATTATTATTTTATTATTATTATTATTATTATTATTATTATCTTATTATTATTATTATTATTAATTATGATTATTATTATTATTCATTATTTTATTATATCATTATTATTATTATTATTATTATTATTATTATTATTATTATTATTATTATTATTATTATTATTATTATTATTATTATTATTATTATTATTATTATTATTATTATTATTATTATTATCATTATTATTATAGCAGGTAATATCAGCTGTCCCTTACGCTTGATATTTCTTGCCGGAAGTGATTTTTTATTGCAGACTTCCTGTAATAACCTGTTTCTCTCTCTTTCTTTTCTCTTTCTCTCTCTTTCACTCTTCTGTCCTGTCCTCTAACCTTACTTACGTAATCCGTAAATCATCAGCTTAACGTAATCTAACATAATCTAAACCATAGGCAATCCAAAAATATCGATTTTTTGGATCAAAACGGGACGCCTAGAATTACCTGTCCGTTCGACTTCGTCCTGCCTTTTATTGTCCAAGATTTCTAAAATGAATGGAGATTTGGGGGCAATTAAACCTCACACCTAACTTAATACACTTATATACCTAACATTATTTGAACTGCAACTATCCTAGCACACACACATATAAACACACACATATACATTCACACACATATAACAAACACATACACAACACACCTATTAGAAACCACTATTATTATTATTATTATTATTATTATTATTATTATTATTGATTATATTATTAATTGTATTAATTATTATTATTATTATTATTATTCATTATTATCTATTATTATTATATTATTATTATTATTAATTATTATTTTATTATTATTATTATTTATGTATTATTATTATTATTATTATTATTATTATTATTATTATTATTATTATAGCAGGTAATACCAGATGTCCCCTTGCGCTTAATAATTCTTGCCGAAAGTGATTTTTTAATTGCAGACTTCCCTTCATAACTTGTTTCATTTCTCTATTAAAATGAGTTAAGTAACCTATCCTAACCTACCTTAAAATAACCTAACCTTATTTACTTTAAAGGGGTTGCCGAGCCACCTGCCTGCGGAAGATGCGGAATCCGCTTCCGCTACCTAGAGGATGACAACATGCTGGAAGAAGTGAAAGGTATCATCAACAGTCGGAAACCGGTTATTGAAGGGAAAAAGTAGGATAGCTGTGGCCTGATAAAAGGGAGCCAACTTAGCTCGGACATAACGTCAGCTGGAGTTAGGTTTTAACATTAGGCTCTGTACAAGCTCATTTAAAGCTAATGGGTAATGACCACTGCCGTATAAATAATCAAAGCGGGACCAGGTAAAGCGATCCATAAGGGAATGGAGCAAAGGAATACTGCAATGCAGGGAAGAAGTGTGTGTGTAATCTAAACGTTCATATGTAGAGAGTCCTGTGGTAAGGCATCCCAGGGAAAAAGGGGTTAGAAGGTCTACAAGGATCTTGGACTTAGACGAAGTGACAGAGTCGCCCCATAAGGGATGGCGGAGGTTGAAGTATGACAAACGGAGTAGGGAGCTGCTTAAAAAGATCAGCTAAGTCGACCTTAGTAAATTCACTACTCGGAGCCAAGTAGATCGAGCAGATAGTAAGGTCGGTAGATAAATGAGTTCGGCCTGCACTGCCAATGAAGTTTAGTTTGAGAGAGAACTGGAGATAGGGAACATTTTAATAATCAGTATTCCTGCACTCTCTATCATTATCACCTCTTTTTATAGAGGTTAGCGGCGATTTATATTCCGACGACTGAAAGAAGTCGCGATGACATAGTCGAAGTCCTGCAAACATATGCACTTTGGTGTACATATGTTTATTAGTTGAACAAGTTCTTCAAAATTAGAGTGGTAGCCACGACAATTTCATTGAAGGAAAGTGGTCATGCTGTGTTGTTATAAATATTATGATGATGGTCTTTTTGAGACAATTGTCTCTATGTGACTAAGGGTAGTGCTGGAGGTGGATTCAGATGCAGAAGAAAGGCTGAGACGTGGATCTCAACGAGGAGGGGCAACAAATCCTGGTGGTAAAGAATAGTCATACAACAGAGATTTGGGTTGTACGACCGCTTTTGGGAAGGAGTTTTCAGTTGTATTTGGTGAAGGGGCTTCGCCATGGATGCGAGATAAATTGAGTTCAACCAAGTCCATATTATTGTGCGGATATGGTTGGCCTTTGAAAGAGCAATCAAAATGCTCATGTTTAGGAATGGGAGCGGTATCAGTATCGCCCGAACAAGCAGATTCAGAAATGTGTTTGAGATATGGAGTTGTTCCCATGGAAATGGAGAAGGAAGGTGTCACCAGAAAGGTGTCATCTTTTGAAAAGATGTTGGGGTTGCGATATTGGGTTTTAATATAGGATTTATTGGGTTTTAATATAGGATTTATTGGGTTGACAATTTCTGATACTGGAGATTTTGCCAGTAATTCATCATGCGAGTGATTTTGGGAGATTGGACAATTTGATTTAAGAATGGAGACCTCTGGGTCCCCTGTCATGCCTCCAACAGAACCAGAACGCTTAGAGCGTTGGATGTAGGTTTTCTATAAATAGTGAATTGAATAATGTTAGAAAACCTACACCCAATCCTGCTTACATCCACTGGTTCTCTTCACATAATCAAAACACTAATATTGATACTTTTTTTCCTATTTTTACGTGCTTTCAGCATATGTTCTCTCTCCTACCTTCAACCTGAACTCGATTTTCTTACCTCCACTTTCAAAAAACTTTCTTACCCTTCTCATATCATCCATAAGGCCTTGAAAAAGGCTAACAGAACCTACTACAATCCTCCTATTAACCGTTCCCTTAATTCAAACTCTTTCCTCCCTCTACCTCAATTTCCTCTCAACCACATTAAAAATATCTTTCCAAAAACTCTACGTTTCACTTCCTCTGATATCCTCCCTCTTAAAAAAACCTTAAACCTCACATATATCAACCCGGCCACCCTAATGAACTTTCCCAATGTGTCTTCAAAATTTCCTGTAAAGATTGCGACTCCCTCTACATTGGTGAAACC
>JABUQX010025633.1:50000-52732 GCA_015478945.1 Trachelipus rathkii
AGCCATATACCATGGGTCATTTTGCCCACGCTAATTTTTTACCCACTCGTGGCCCCCGTCCACATATTTCGTTCCTACTTGAACGCATGTATGCGATCTACTAACTTGGACAATCATAACACACACCACGACCACACCACACACACACACACACACTTACACTTATAACACACATTCACTATGACACTTAATTCACTATGACCTTACTATTTACACTTTTCACAGTACAAACACACGACCATACCTTTGGTCTTCCATGGTCAATTCTTGGCCGCACCCTAATTTTTAGGCATCCTAATTTTTAGGCGCCTAATTTTTTTGTCCTTCTTTAGGGACTTAGCCTTTTTTGATGTTTAACTGTTTGACATGATATTTCAGCTTGACCTGCCATACTCCAGGGTCAAATTTTGACCCAACGCTAACTTGATGGCTTTGATGGTTCCCAAACACCGTAAGAAGCACCGTAAGGAGTGTCTATTAGTGTTCTATGAGTATTTTAAATGAGTGCCAGTGAGTGCCAATGGTGCCAATGGAGTTGCAAGTTTGAGTGCCAATGAGTGGGCCAAGTGAGTGCACATTTGCTAAGTGAGTGCCACATAGTGTCAACTGAGTGCCACTTTTTTTTCAATGGCTTTTCTAGCTCCCCTGAGCCTAGAATAGCCCTAATATGGGTATCCTACCCCTAGGTTACTAAGGTATAGGAAATCGAATGGTGTATATTGACAATCTGCTAGAAATGCTTCCTACTATGAGTTAGTATTTTTCTAACACTTATAGCATGGCAAGAATATATATCCACGATTTTAAATATCCGCGTCCGCGTCCGCGTCCGCGTCCGCGTCCGCAGGTCAGCTCCGTCGGCGCCCGCGCGTGCGCTCGCAGGCGCAATATTTCCGCGTAACCCCCGCCGCGTGCGCCCGCAGCGCCATATCCCCGCGTACCCGCCGCCGCGTGCGTCCGCAGCGCAATATTACCGGGGCGAATCGAAAAACTATAATATAATGGTAACTATTCAAAGAATTTCTTTTCAAATTACTATGAGTCTTCATTTTTACTACAATTTGTACGAAATTTATAAAAACTATACTTTTCATACCTAAAGCAAGTAAATCCAGTAAAATCAATAGAGGTGTTATTATACCTAACCTAGGGGATTAGTATCTTTGTTTTACTTGCTTTACTGCTTTTACACTCTCTGCTTTTACTGCTTAACCTCTCTGCTTTACTGCTTAACTCTCTGCTTTGCTGCTTTTAACTCACATACATTACATACCTTAAGGCAGTAATAGTAAATCAATAGAGGTGTTAACTAACACCTAAGGGGATTAGTATGCTTTTGTTTTATGCTTTCACTGCTTTAATGCCTAGACGCATACTATCTTCTGTGCTATTTTATACGCTAGCTTTGTACTGCTTTAACTTTTCTGCTTTAACTGCTTTTAACTTTCTGCTTTACTGCTTTAACTTTCTGCTTTACGGTTTTATAAACTTCATATATTTATTAACATTATGTTTCTTTATTTATTTTTTAATTTTTTTTAATACTTTTTATTTATTATTTCTATTTTATTTTGTTTTAAATATTTTTTATTTTTTAATTTGTAATTAGAATATAAACACACAGAGTGTCTGTTATAAAAACATTTTATTTTAATAAAATTGTACGAAAATTTTATTAAAACCTTTTATATATACGAGTTTTAAAGGGAAGTAAAATTGGGTTTTTTCATTTTAAAGCATTTATTACATAAGAAACTATAAAAATCATTGACATACAAATTTTTAGCATAAATATAACGAGAAGGTTGTTAATAGAAAACTTTATTTACAAAACATATAATGAAATAAATACAATAGACTCCACATAAATTGGAATATAAGGGTTGAACAGGGTAAGACATAGTTTTTACAATCAGCTTACATTATTAAATTTTAAAAATAAGGTAATATAATGATTATTCAATATAAATTTTAAGTTCAAAGAATCAATTATGTGAACATTATCGTTTTTTGCTCTATAAACGGAAATCCAATGTCCTGTTGAGGTGATGTGACGAGGCAGTGTATTGAATATGAAGCAGGTATCCTTCTCCAACTTTACAGAGTTTATTTCGTTAATAGCAAACACTCCTAAAAAGCGAGGTTCATTTTAAACACCGATTTTATTTCCTCTTCATTCATCTTTAATAATTCAAAAGTACGTTGCGTACTCTGTCAATTTCAATGAGTTGAGGATGCTCAAGATAGACCACTACAGTGATGGGTGATTGTAGACTCGATCCAAAAGAGAGACACTTAGTCCTAGGGTACCCTTTCTCAAAATGCTTTAAATGATCAGCGTTAACAAGCTGAAGGTCTGCATAAAGATCATAGGGTATAAATTACTATTTCTTTGCGTATTCTTCAATGATTTAACACTGTCCCGCTATCCATTCATGATACAGTATTGGCTATTAAGTCGTAAAAAGGTCGAGTACAGAGAGATAAAGGTCTCCGTTGTATAACATTTCACTAATCCACGTCGTTGAGGGCAGTCGCATTCCACATAAACTGATACCCCTAAGTCCGAAAGGTGTGAATTTATAAGGTGACTTTTTATAATTCCCGGAGTAGGCTTCATGTTCCACAATCCCTATTATTACTTTCTGTGTAAATTTCCGTTCACAATGTTAGGGATACTTGAATACTCGCATAATCCTTGAGTGAAATTAAATATCTTGGTTTCAACTCTC
>JABUQX010025634.1:0-22492 GCA_015478945.1 Trachelipus rathkii
TGGTTGGGCCACTCATTATTTGCGGGATCTATGCTCATTTTCCTGTTTCTTCTCCTTTTAGTCTTCTTCCTACCATTCTCTCGTACTTTTTCTCTATATTTTTTCTATATTTTATATGTTCCTCTATTTGCGATAATCAACCACTATCTTACTGTAGAAAATGTGCTTCCATTTCAGTAACAAGGCCGCCGAGGGGAAACGCCAACCCGACGTTTCTCACTACCTCCACAATTATTGAGATTTGAAAGGAGCACCGTAATTCCTTAAAATATTTTTCTCAAGATGTTTCGGTACTTGATTTCTAAGGAGGGCATTCTACTGGCGATCTCTATATATCATCTATCTACTCTTCTAATCTTATCGTATCTATCATATCTACAATCTAATTATCTATCTATCCTATCTAATTATCTTATGCTAGTCTATTCTATTCTATCTACTATCTATGCTAATCTAATAATCTAAATCTATCTATCATTTCTATGCTATCTATCTATTTTATCTCTCCACGAATACACAATGCATTACATAATACATAAATCTACGGGATTGCGAACATATAGTTTTAACATACACTACATAACATACATACATACATCACAGTACATACATATATACAGCCATACACATACATACATAGCAGTACATATACATACATAACATACATACAGTACATACAAACACATATACATATTAAATAAGTTTAATGTACAAATATATATAGACTACATCAGTAAACAATATTACATCACTAACCAGCTCAATTAGTCAATAACATTACTGATTAACACTAATAAATCTAATCACTATTCTTAATTATATAACATAATAGTAAACACTAATTATATTGTTATTTATATTATTATTATTATTATTATTTTATTATTACTTATATTTTATATTATTATTATTATTATTATTATATATTAATTATTATTATATTTAATTATTTTATTAATTATTCATTATTAATTAATATAATTATTATTAATTATATATTATCATTATTATAATTATTATTATTATTATTATTATTAATTATTATTATTATTATTAATTATTATTATTATTATATTATTATTATTATTATTATATGTGTATTAGAATTTGTATATTATTAAATTATTATTATTAAATTATTATTATTATATTATTATTATTCATTATTATGAATTATTATTATTATTAATTATTAATTATTATTAATTCATTATATTATTATTATTATTCATTATTATTAATAATTATTATTATTATTTTTTATTTTATTAATTATTTATTATATTATTATATTATTATATATTATTATATTCATTATTATTATTATTATTATTATTATTATTGATATAATTATTTATTATTATATTATTAATATCATTAATTATTATATTTTATTAATCTAGATTGTGGGAGTGATCCCCAAGTTTCGGTGGTTCGAGTGTGGTTGTTGTGTGGGGTGTTGGTGTAGGGCTTCTGGGTTTTTGTGGTGGTGTTATGTTGTTCAGAATTTGTTGTTTGTGTTGGTTGTGTAGTCATTTTAATTTTAAATTTGTGATTATTCGTTATGATAGAGGTGGTGAGGAGAGAGTGAGTAAGTATTCTCGTTGTGTTCTTGCGTTACAATGTAGTTTGCTTCTGATGATGTGCGTGGGTAGGGTTTGTTTTCTTAGCATGTGTGATGTCGTCGTCTTAATCGTTAAGCTTTTGTGTTGTTCGTTTGTAGTATTGAGCTGGCGCAACAGCGGCATCATTGTAATATGGGGATAGTTGTGGTGCAATACGCAGAAATAACGCGATTATTCTATGAGTGCTCTGGGAGGAAACAAGTTATGAGCAAAATGGACGAGGTCTTGGCACAATGCGTTACTGGGAAAGGGCGAAAAACCCTATAGTATATAATAATAATATATATATATATATATATATATATATATAATATATATAATATATATTATATATATAATAATATATAATTATATATATATATATTATATATTATATATATTATTATATTTTTAGACATAAGAAGTTGCAATTCATTTTGTGAAAGAGAAGAGGACTTATATTCCTCTTAAATTTTTTTAGACCAGTGATAAACAATTGCATTTGCCGTTTCATTCTATATAATCTCAAGCAAATTTGCTGTTGACCTTATTGTGACACGATTTTCTTCTTATTAAAAAGAAGCACAAGATAAAATACCTATTTCTATATATAATTAATATATATATATTATATATATTATATTTATATAATTATATATATATATATTATATATATATTATATATATATATATATATATATAGTATAATATTATATATATATATATATATATAATTATAATATATATAATATATATATATATATTATATATAATATATACATTAATATTATATATACTATATATATATATATATTCAAATTATATATATAGAGAAAATATTATCACTTAACTCACATCTTTACACATTCTCGCCATATATAGTTATAATATATATATAATATATATATATTATATATCCCATATAAATATATATATATATATATATATATATATATATATATAATATATATTTATATATATATATATATATATATATATATATAATCATATATATATATATTATATTAATTCTATATATATATATATATATATATGTTCAGGTATATATTAGTACTGTGAGGTTTATATTTGGTCACTTGAGTATAAGTAAGGAACTTTGTTTATTTTTATTATCCGTACTTCATATATGTTAGGTAGGTTAGGTTGGATTTACTTTGTGGATGTATCTTTAGTATTGGTTTTGTTATGTTAGTTTGTTGATGTATTTATTGTAGTTAGGTATATGGTGAGTATGTTTTATGGTTTTATATTTGAGGGTGTAGGTTGTTGTGTGTTTGTGGTAATGCAAAAAATGTGTATTTTACATGTTGTGTGTTGCGTATTACGATGAAAAGACCCCAGCTTCAAGTGGGTTCTTTTAATTTTTGTTTTTTATTAGTTAGTGTTTGGGTCAATAAAAATTCCTTGGAAAATTGTATTCTCAAATGTTAGGCAGAAAAATGAAATTCAAGGAAGTTATCCTGAGGTCATTGATATTTAATTTTGTTGTAAATTTTATTAATTTTAAAAAAAAATTGAGATGTTTTTTTTATATAAAATATAGAATGATGTTCGGTTTGTAAGTAGTGGTAGATTTTTGAGATTGATACATTTTTTAGTTTGAATTTTTTTTGCTGTTTCTTTGATTATAAACTTTTTGAGTTGTTGTAAATTGAGTGTTGAATGTTTGATATCAGAGAATATTTGTGCAAAATTAGTTCTAGAAGAAGAGAAAATCAAAATGTACAGTAAAACCTGAGAAAGAGTTCAAATTCTGAGTTAACAGTTTTAAGAGATTCACCCCAATATTTTCCTGAAAATTACATGAAATGCTTGAAAAACTCTAAAGCATATATTACCAGATTTCAAGGAAAAGCCCCAAGAAACTGAAGTTATTGACACTCCACTCAGCTCCAGAGCCACACTACTTCATTCCACACCACTGTAGTGTACTATAAAGTACTGCGCTGTATGGCGCTGCACTATATTCCACTCCAATCTACTTCACTCTATTTCACTCCGCTCTACTGCATTTTAATTTGCTGACCCAATCAAATATCTATTTGCTTTTAATTACACCAGTGATGAGATTGTTCCTACAAGTATGCCGAAATAGGGGACTGTTACAATAAATTTTTCAAGCATTTTTGGCTTCCTTCATACAGGCTAATCGGTAAGCTCTCTCAATCGGTAAATTATCGAACAAGTAGTCGCCATGGTAAGGACCCGGGTTTCGATCCCTATCACCGGATTCCTAAGGTAGAAATCCATCTAGAAAAGTTCCCCCTCCTAGAATAAGGGCTATGCCCGTGAGGTTTAAATATTAAAAACACTAAATAATAAAATAACAACATCTGTTGGAAAATAGGTACAAAACATTTGCTGTAGTTTTTTTCTCAAAAATAGGATGAGTTCGTAGAAAATTGTAATTTCCATTTCAGTGAGCCTGCGCAGAAAAAATTGAGGACCTCCTTATAACCCGTTTATTTTTATTTTCCAATATTGCTTTTAACATAAGAGTGCCACACCATTTGAAAAATTATCTAAATATAAAGATTTAAAACGCGGTAAACCCCCTCTAATTCTCTTTCCCACAGGTTGGGCAGCGTATGGCCTCCGTAATTAACCCGCACTACTCCCTCATCGCGATTTTGTTTTTCCTCTTATCTTCTGTCTCTAGGGTCAAATGATTAAAATTCCCTCCATCGTTCGATGAATAGCTGCTATTGTGCTCAGACATATAGAAAAATTTAAAGTTGACATCATAATTTTCCATTAAAACACTAATAATTCTCTAAATTTCTTTTTTGACGAACGAATTTTTTCAATACTTGCTCTATCTACTAGTCTATTATTGCGTGGTATTGATTTGGCCAGGCAGGTATTGACTATACTGTCTTACTAAAACACAAAGTATGTCTCACGTTTTGAGAGTGAGAAACTGTTATGCCACAGCGTGATACGGATTTCTCATACAAAATTTTTCATGATTTTTCCTTCTCACTGTCCACTTTTGGGACCTACACAAATCACTTACAAAACTAAAAACAAACCGCTTGTTCAAATAGTTATATTGTACAGACTGAAGGAAATTTAGTTCCTGAATCAGTTTTTTTTTTTTTAAAATATTTTACAATGTATTGGAAAATATATTATTGTTTCAACTCATTGATTTCTCTTATTGTGTTGCCGTTATTGACATTTAAAGAATAAAGCTTACCAGCAACTCAGCGTTGTCGAATCGCTGGGGAAACACTACGTTGTAATTCGTGTTTTGGGGTAGTTTTTGCTCAAGTGTGTATAAGTTTGTGCTAACTTTCAGTGGATTTCGGGTGCCGCCCGCAGTGTTGTTTAGCGCTTGGCGGTAGGGCTATGGCTGGATGTATAACTTGATTATGTGACGATGGCAAGATGTTTAGTAAGATGGGTGAATATAAATTGTCTTCTTGTTTTACCTAGCAACTCCGGCTGTCCGCATCGGCAAGTATTAGGATAGTTGGGTGGGTTTGTTTGCGCTCTATTCTATCAGTGGGTCTGTGCCGAACAGAGTCGATTGGAAGTTATTATGGTTCAATAGTGGATTTTTTGATTTAAAGATATTTTTGAAAAAGTAAAAGCGTGTTCAATGTAAATAATTTTTCGTTTATTGTTTTGAATATATTTTCAGTATTGTATAAACTCTTTTTCTCTGGATACTGAGTGACACTGCTAGGCTGGATTACATTTTGCGTCAGGGTTACTTTCTTTTGAGCCTGGTTGCATGCTTCTTCAAAAAACTCGGTCACTTGAGTAAGGGTGCAGCCGGCAGACCTTTGTGGTTTGGTTCATTCTCATTTTTCTCCACAAATCCCATGTGTAGAAAGACGAGTTGCCAGGTTGTAGAACTCCCGTGAGGGTGTTCATTTGTGTGTGTTACTCTAATTACTTTATCCTCTTATATAATATATATATATATAATATATAATATATTATATATATTTAATATAGTCCAGGTAGGTATAGTTTGAGTGGTATATATATATATTAGTATATATAGAGTGGTATATAAATTTGTGGTATAATATTATGTTGAGTAATTATATATAGATGTTGTAAAAACAAAGACGACAGTTTGGTGTGTTATTTGTGGTGTGATTACTACGAAGGGAGGTGATTGCATTATGTGGTAGGTGGCTTATGTGTTAAGTTCTTGATCGTTTTCGCGCTAAATATTGTACATCTCGGCAAGTCCATTGGCAAGCTTATAGTATGTAATGATAATGTAATTTTAATAATGAACTATATGGTCTAGTAAAAGTGATATTTGATGTCTATATTATTATTAATATATAGGAAACTACCGGCTTGGAGAATATGATATTTATGAGTGATTGGTGAAGATTCGCAAATACTTAAACGTCCATTACAATTTAACTGCTCATGTTTACTAACCTTCAAACTTACATAACTGGATCAACCATAAAAATGAATGGACAGAGATAAAATCGGAACACTATTTAATACCAAAATTATAAAGCTACAATCAGTATTGGTTGTTTGGGACTCACTAAACTTAAAAATCAGTATTTGTAACATTAAGTATAAAAATGAAATAAAAAGACATAATATAGATGGGTGGGTGAATTAGATTTTATGTGATCATCGTTAGGGAAAAATTATTACTACAATTAAAAATTAGTTTTTGGGAAGATGAACTGTTTTTTCAGGTCAGCAAGATTCTATGACGAACTAATGGCAGTTTTAGTTACAAAAATTTAATGGTCTGGTTTGGTATACTTTTTATTATAAGTGTGCTGAGATTGGTAATGGCCCCGTAATTGTAAGTTCGAAACGGCGGCGTATCGATGGACTTTTGGGCGAGTTTATGTTCGTAGTCAGGGTTTGATTGCTGCCAAACACCAAGTTTTTTTTCTGTCTATAGCTTCAATTTCGACACCATTTTGGTCAAAAAAATTGCTCTAACTGAATTTTCATATTACCATACGGTGGGTGTGTTGATTGTCTCATAGGAGGTATGTGGTGTTTTGGTTGTGTGTGGAGTGGTGGTGTGTCGGGCCTACGTGATGTTGAGTCCAGGAAGAGAGATCAGGGATCATTAAAGTGGTTCTGCAATCTGTATACATGGTTGTTTTGTTGTGTTGTGTTTAGTTATTGTTGGGAGGGTTTGTGTTGTGGGGCATCGACGCACTGACTTTGTTCTTGATTCTTCGTGGGGCCGGGTGTTCCGGGCTGCACTGTAATACTTTTCGCGAGGGTGCATTAGTGGGTATAACATCTGTTGGGGAGGCTTCGTTATGGTGTCAAGTTAAAAATTAGAGGTGTTTTCATTTTGATATAATTCTTGAAGACTCTTTCAACCTACATTCTACTAACTATGGCTTCGCAGACTGCAGTTTCACGTTTCTTTTGTTACAAAACTCTTTTCTGGTTTGAAAATCATTTATGCAATGTATATTTTTACGTAGTATTCATAATTCATTTGTGAATAATGAATAATTTGTTTATTTATTTATTCACATATTAGGTTTAGTTGAGGTGTGTTTGAATACTGATTGCGGTGATTATTTTTTATAGGGGTTGATTAAGTAAGATTTCAGGCGTTATGGCTTCCCTTATACATACGGCTGGATAAGGGTGCGGTAGCAGAGGTTATTTTATGTTATATATTTTGTGTATATTAATGGTAGGTTATATGGAATGGTGTGTCTCGGGGTGAGTTAGGTGGGTTATCTTGTTTATTGCGATCAGGTGTTATGGATGGCGATTAGTGGGTAAATTGTGTTGGGTTGGCTGGATATGATTGTTTTTGGTTAGGGATTCAGTTTCATTCGTTATGTTTTGGGTGAAGGATATGGTTTTGATATTTACTGTGTGATTTTTTAGTGTTTTGTAGGTGGCAGGTATTTATCAAGGGTGCCATCAGGGTGTTGTGTAATGTTGTAGTAAGATTTATGTTATTGATTGAAGAGTGTTTGTAGGTGGGTGGTTGAGTTGAGTAGTGGCTGGAAAAGTGAGTGGATTGTTTGATAGGCAGGGGAGAGGGCGGTATGGAGGTTGATATGTGAGTAATGGATGAAGATTAGGATGGTATTTGATATTTATTTTTTGGTATAGAGTAATTCTTTTAAGTGGGAGTATATGCATAGTTGTTTTAGTTTTTTCTCCTAGTTATTAATTGTTGTTTTTGAATATTATTGCCAATATATCGTTAAAGTAGTAGCGCTGATGCATGTGATAATTAGTAGATTGATATAGTCGTAGTGTTAGGGGGGACCGGGTATTTTCGGTAGTGGGGTTTCATGTGTTGGGTAAGTGAAGTTTGATGGTATATGGTGAGGTGATTAGAACGTTGTGGAGTGGTTTGTAGGTGGCCGTTACGTTGGGTGAGGTAGGGAGGATGTTTTGTTGTGGTTGTGGTGTAGGGTTTGTGTTGTGGATATGTTGTGTGGTGGTGATGTTGGAGTGTTGGTGAGTGGTAGATTCGGCTTTATGTTTGGTGATTATAGGTATTGTTATGGATTGTATACGTTGTAGAGAGGTGATTTGCTTGGGTAGTGTGGGGATCTTTGTCTGTGATGTGTTTTATTTTTGAAGGTTGTGTGTATGTTTATTGTGTTTAGTTGTTATTAGTGTTAGTGTGTGTTGGTGGATTGTGTTGTTGTTGGTTTGGATGTAGTTTTTGTTGGTTGGTTTTATGGTAGTGTTGTAGTGGTGTGTTTGTAGTGTTGATGTGGTGTAGAGTAGGTGTGTGGTTGATAAGTATGAAGCATACGTGGAGGTTGTTTTGTGGGTGGTGAGTTTAGGTGAGGACTAAGCGGGATAGATTGTTTGAGATGGAGTTTATATTGTTGTGAAGTGTTGTATGTGTTTGTTGTGAGGTTTATTTAGTTGTATGAATTGGATGAGAGATAAGAGTTATTTAGTATAATATTGTAGTATGGTTTGGATGATGTGTATGTGTGGAGGTTTTTTAGATGTGTTTGTAGGTAGGTGAGGTGGGTGTTGTGTTATGTGTTATGGTTGGTTGGTGAGTAGGCTGTTTGGTGTTATATGTTGGTTAGGTATATACGTATCTATATATAATATAATAGATATACGGGTTGATGTTCTTGGAGTGTTGTGAGGTGTGGATGGAGGTGTGGTTTGAGTATGTGTGCGTTGTGGAGATAGAGGGATGTACTGGTGTGGTGACGTATTTACAGGCGTTTGTATTTGGGGTAAAGCGTTGGTGGAATCAATGTTTGTGGTTAAGCGATGTTATTATGAAGAGGTAGTGATATATTGTGTTGTTGTGTAGTTGTGTATTGGTGTTGTCATCAGATGGTAGAGGATTTATGTTATTTATACTTTTTATATGCGCGTGATGTGTAAATGGTGATTCGTCTATAGGTGTGCTTGTTAAATGTAGCTGCGCTGATGGTGAAATGCGTGGCATTATAATCGATTAGATTAGATGTGGTGGTTGATTGTGCTCCTGGTAGTTTCTCTTATTATGTTTGGTCTTATCTATCTACCGTGCTTCGGTCAATCTTTCTAAGGATGTTGAAGTTGAGTATGTAGAGTAAT
Organism: Trachelipus rathkii; assembly: GCA_015478945.1. NCBI lineage: Eukaryota > Metazoa > Arthropoda > Malacostraca > Isopoda > Trachelipodidae > Trachelipus > Trachelipus rathkii. The sequence continues at coordinate 9,171 of JABUQX010025634.1, forward strand.
GGTTTTCTGTGAGCCTTTTGTTTTTGCGGTTGGGCTATAGCCACTTGGGCGGTTGGTTTGATTTTGTGAGGATGTTTGCCAATCATCGGTGAGGTGGAGCGTACGGTCCTTGCGTTAGTGAGCAATACTACCGATAATGAATCTGGAACGTAATTCAATGTGCGTGAGTGTGTGTTGGCGTATGCTGGTTAGCCTACGTGTCAGATAGTGGTTTTTATGCGCAGGCCAAGATTGTATCTTGCGTATAAGTAGATGGAGTGATGTGGTGAGGTTTTTTGTTGTTGGTCGATTAACGTTGAAAATATTATGTGTATATAATCTGTTAGATGTAATAAGCATAGATGGTGCTTGATAGTTTGGAAATAATAGGTGTAGGTTGTATAATAGGGTTGTCATTTATTATAATGGTATCAGTGTTAGTATGTATTATATAATATTATATATCTATTAATATATATATTATAATATATATAGTTCTGTGAATATTCTGAGAAAATTATAAAAGCGGTTTTCAGACTCTCATAATTATTAAGCTTAAGAAAAAATTAATAATTAAAAAATAAATACATTTAAAACATATAACCAGAATAAATTATTTAAAACTAAATAAATATCATTTTTTTTTTTAATGAGTTAATAAGAATAAAGTAAACAAACCTCAAATATTATCCATAATTTCTTAAAAAAAAAACATAATCTCAAGACAAATTAAAGACTTAAGCTGTAATATGAAAATTTACGAAAATCATATTGGGCCCATTGCTAGAAAAATATAATCGTTAATTATTCATCTTCATTTTCAAAATTATAATTTTTTTTCGACTAAATTTCCTTTTTAAAAAATATTTTCTAATATTTTCTTAGATTGATATTCTAATTTTTTTTTAATAAATTTAAAATATTTATAACTCAATTATTCTTTTATCTTAATATTCTTTAGTTCTTTTTGACGTAACCTTTCTTGTACTTACTAATTCTTTTCTTATTCTTTATTCTTATTTTTATTTTATTTCTTATATTGCTTATTCTACTTAGTCGTAGCCTGTATTGTTATTTTCATCTTTTTTCCTTTTCTTTTCATTGCTTAGGAAAGGAAAGTTTTTCATTTCCTTATTTTTTAATGAGTATCCATTCCCTTGTAGCAAATGTAATGATACCTTTATTCTTATACATTTCCTCTTTCTCTTTTTTTTCTTCTATTCTTTCTTCATTTTGTTTTTTTTCTTTTAATTTTTAAGGGATTATTTTTTTTTTCTTTTTTTATCCATAATTATACATTTTAAGTTTTTGTATCTTAAAGTTTATATTTATTTTGTAAGTTTTTCATCTTTTAAATTCACCTCAAACTTTAGATTTCCAATGGATGTTTGGTCTTATAAATATTAATCTTTATGATTTATGATTATCTCTTTTTTGCTTTAATACTTTATTTTTAGTTTTTTTTTTCCTCTTGATTTTTATTGACATAAATAAAATCTTTAATTTATCAACTTTGACAAGTATGACCTAGAACTTTCAAATTTGTAATAATTCTACTTTATTTTTTCATTCATCTTCATTTTATAATTTATAATCATTTATTTATAGTTATTTTCACTGGTCAACCTTTATGCTTCATCTTTTATCGTTCAACTTTTCAAGTTTAGTTCTTCATCCTCGTTAATCTTCAATATTCATAATGCTTTCAACATTTCTTCTTTTATCTTCTTAATTATTTTAATTTTTTTTACAATTGGATTATATCACATTTTACCCTTATCCTTTTTTAATATATTCAGGTTTTCTTTAATTCCTTTATTTTCCTTTAATTTTTATCTTTATCTATTTTTCCATAAGTCTTATCTTTATTTTTTAAATAACTCTTTCTTTACTACCACTCTTCATATCAGTGTTCTGTATTCTTTATCTTTAAATCTTTTGAAGTTTTACTCCATTCTCTATCTTTATTGAGTTTATCTTTAATACTCTTAAGATTATTATTTATTTATTTCTTTCTCTTTATCTTTTATCTCATTCTCTTTATCTTTAAAAATGGAGCTCTTTCATTTATAATCTTTCAAAAATTTTAATAAGTTTTTTGGTAAAGATTTTTTAAAATTAATTTTATAACACAAAGTGAATTTTCTTCTTTATTAATTTTTCCAATGATCTTGTTTTTTTTTTTTCTATCTTTTTGTTTTTTTTATTGCATTTTTAAAGCCCGTCTATAAACATTATCCGATTTTCAGTTGTTCTAATTTCTATTATTTTCATTTTTTCATTTCCTAAATATAATTCTTAAGCCATCATATTTATTCCTTTATAATTTTTTATATTTATTCTCCTTTATCTCTCAATTTCATTATAAATCTTCGATTAAATTTCATCTTTATTTATTATGGTATATATTATATATATATATACGTATTAATATAACTATATATATTTATATTATATACTATTATGTAAATAATCACCTATATATATATTATATATATAATATAATACTATATATATATATATATTATAATATATATATTAGTATATATTTATATTATATATATTTATATATATATTATTATTATATATATACATATTAATTAATATATTATTAATATATATGAGGATTTACTATATTAGTATATAATTATTATATATATATAATATATATATAGTTATTAATAGATATTTATATATATATTATATATATATAGTTATTGTATATGTATAATAATAATATATAATATATATAGTATATATATATATATATAATATATATATATTATATATATAATAATCATATACTTATATATATATAATATTATATATATATTAATATATGTATCAGGTGTCTACATGTTTTGCTTTCTATCTACATTACACCAGTAGCACATTAACCTCTTTCTGTTAAACGAATTCCCAACTCGACTTCATTTGCAAAGTTCACCTCTGACTCTTTAACTATTGAATGTTTAGCTTAAAATAACTATTCACCTTCCTGATACATGAAAGTATTGAATGACTTGTGTTTTCAGTACTATCTGAGTAAGTTTTGACAGAAGTCTCTTTTAAACATAATCCATACAGTATACATATCTTATTTTCAACAAACTTATAAACTATAATTCTTCCGGATATATAAGGTAGTGGTTAAAAAGTTATTATAGTCCTAAGCTCTGCTTTTTTGGCTATGCTTCTACTTCGGATTATACATAGCCATATGATGAAAATAAGGCATGCTTACAGTCTAAGAATTCAATTCCTCAAGAAAACTGTTTTAATTCAATATATACTCAGTTCTTACGTGATACAAAAGTTCATGCATAGTCTCATCCTTATAACAGTGACAACTTCTACATAACAATCCCAAATAGGGGTAAAGTAAAAGTTTCTACATGACTATAGAATGGAATACAATTATTGAAACACTTAAATCAACATACAGTTTAAATTTTCCATTTTAGATTCTTATCCTTGATCGACATAAAATAATTTATTTAAAAATTGAAACTTGAAGTTCAAATATCTGACCCTGCTAGAGCTAAAATATTTCCCTACGAGTTTAAAAAAAACTAACTTCCTTAGTTTGAAAATCATTTTATATAACACTCACGACGCTGGGCCTTCACTCACTACAAACCATTCACCATTCCAGAACAGGGTATTAAATGAGAGATTCTTGAAATAGGAGACTAAGTACCGCATCATTTAATTCCCTGGTCTAAATATTTCCCCAACACTTGTACCCATTACCTAAATAAGATCATTGTTCATTATTGTTATAAGAATGACTTGTGTCCAGCGTATCGCTTTTGTCATTGATCAATATCCCTGTTTTTGTATTACAAGGCGGATGTCGTCTCATCTTTATTAATTTTAGAGGAATCTTATTACTATGGTGTGAAGAGTTGTATCCTTTTTAAAGTTTAATCTACGGTGAAAAGTTCCCTCAAAATTGAAAACTCCTTCTGTTATTGTTGTATTTTTTCTTTTTCTTCAATAAGTATCTACTTACTTTGTAACGAAAGTACAATACTTCTTTTTCATTTCACTATTTATTTCCTTGGATGACTAAAACATCAATTTTTAGTCATACTGTAGGATATTCTTCACAGTTATCGCCGCGTACTCATACTCATTCTTATCCTACGGTTCCTTCTTCGTCTCATGCTTCACATGGATTTGCGTCATCTCTTCACCTGGCTCCGCAGTTACCACAGCAGTTGGGTTCAAGTACTGTGTATAATGACAGTCTTGACCCCAGTTTCATTTCTATACAGCGTACTAGCGTACGTTGGGCCATGCGTAATCTCGTATGGGGTAGTAGAAGTGTCCAACAGCGCGAACGTCTAGTTGAGCAGTGGTTTCAGGTGATCAGCAGACGAGGTGCGCCACTTTTGATAATTTAAATTTCATTTTATTTGTTTGATAATGCTCCTACATGTATTGATGTCATTCTTTTCTGTTAAAGCAACAAAAACCAAAAAAAAGACATATTTATCTGCTCCAAAATACACACAATAAAAGATAAGCTAATTGAAAAAAATAATTCATTAATCTATTACTCCAATAACAACTAATCCTTTTTGATATATCATTAGAATCTCAATCGTCATATATCAGGGGGGGGACGCTTTAATTCTTATCGGGGAGGGATGTTGGGGTGTCTGCATTGACATAATATGATAATTAAATTTATAAATTGATTTTTTTACCTTTCCAGTACTGAATATACAAGGAAGAAAGAGCTATAACTCCTCTTTTCACGAATATTTATTATAGTAACGCTCCAACTCTGTCTTTAAATTTAATAAATATAAAAGCTCAAACTCTGTCTTACATTTAATAATATGAAAAGGCTCCAACTTTTATGATTGATTTGTATTAATAAGAAATGTCCATCTTATGTAATATATGCTCATTACAAATATGAAATTATGTTTTTCCAGAGTGAGTTTTCTTTGTTAAATACATAATTGTTAATATAATCAACAATTTATAACATGAAGACTTAATTCCAATTCTTAAATTATGTGCCGGTGAAGTGAAACAAAGGCTTCACCACGCGATTGGAATTTTGGTTTCTGAAGTTCGTTAATAATTTTTATCTTTTAAAAATATCAGAAGCTTAAATATGTATACTTAGTTGACTATATAATAAAACAAAATAAAAACCAAACAAATATTGTACCTTAAAGATTTATAAAGGAAATCCGGGTACCAGGAAGTTTCAGGAGTGTGGCCGGATATCGTCGTCTGGAATAGAAGCTCTTGATACCTCGGCCCAGAGTTATGTGTCTCTGGAACCTTCTTCCTGTGCAGGGGTTGCGTTTCAGAGGTGTGGGGAATGTAATAATGTAGTAACACACCAAGACAGCAAGTTTATAAGGAGGGTTGAATAATAGAGGGAAAAATAGCACACAATTACGTTATAACAGAGGAAATACAAAAAACCCATTGTTTTATTCCCCACATTATATTATGTACATTTAGAGCACAAACAGGGATTTACATTTATGTACAAGTAATTAAGCAATGACGATGAGGAGATAATACATGAATGTCTAGATTAAGACCATTCATGTGATAAAGGGGATAATTGAAATGAATATGATATAAGGTCCACAAAGGAATGGCCAAGTTTAAGATCATTCACTGAGTGGAAGACTTAAAACTAAGAAGTATGACTAAAAAGTTGATGTAATTAGTCATCCAAGGAATAAATAATGAAATGAAAAGAAGTATGTACTTTCGTTACAAATAAGTAGATACTTATTGAAGAAAAGAAAAAACAACAATAACAGAAGGAGGTTTTCAATAGGAACTTTCAACCTAGATTAAACTTTAAAGAATACAACTTTCAACCAAGTAATAAGATTGTCCAAAATTAAAAGATGACTACAGCGTTTATACAAACAGTGATATGATCAAATGACAATAATGGATACGATGACAAAGTCTATAACAATAATGAACAACTTATCTTATTTAGGTAATGGGTACAAGTGTTGGGAAAATCACAAACACAGGGAATTAAATGTTCAAATATATTTCCGTTTCAGTATTTAAATACTATTAAGGCCATTTCTGGATGAATATAAGAACCCAGCGTGTGAGTGTATATAAATGATCCCAACAAGGATATGAAATGAGTTCTACTGAACCCAAAGATGAAATGTGCACAAGGATGGAATGGGTTGAACTTCAATTCAAATGAAACCAAGGATAAATGTGCCCAAGGATGGAACCTAAAATGGAAATTAAACTGTAGTGATTTTAACTCAATATTATTTCCATTCTCTACATAGAACTTTTACTTACCCCTAGTGGGGATTTGTGTTTTGTGAAGTTGTCACTTTATAAATGAAGACTATGATGAACATTTGTATCCACGTAATAACTGTAATATTAAAGCGTTTGGGATTGAATTTAGAATTAAGCATGCCTTATTTCATATGTTCATGTAATCAAGTAAGAAGCAAGCAAAAAGCACTTATGACTATAAAACTTTTAACACTGACCTTATAAATCCGAAGATTAGAATTATAAGTTTTTATTTAAGATTAAAGAACTAAGATTAATTTTACTTAAGGAGAACTTGTCTCATATGATAACTGAAAAACAACAAGGTCATATAATACTTTGTATCATGAAGGTGGAAAGTTATTTAAGATTAAACATTAAATTAAGAGTCAGAGTTGGAACTTGCAAATTAAGTCAGAGTTGGAATTCGTTTAAATAAAAAAGTTAATTTGCTACTGTGTAATAGGAGCAAATGTAGACACCTCTACATTCCTCCCCGCTAAGATTAAGCTCCCCCCCATTTTGAACGTTTAAGTTTAAAAACGAATTCAAACGAGGAGAGTGAGGAGATGAATAAGATGAATAATTTAAAATTCATGTTTGTAAGATTTATGACCGCGACAGTGAAACAACTTATGTTTAATTATATCAGGTTCATCCAGAACACCATAACAAAAAATATCTGCAATCATGCACGGCACGCAACAAGCAATGAATCATTTGCAACCCAAAAAAAACAAAGAGAGGAATAAGCGAATTGCAGTAAAGAGAGGGTCGGCTCTGAAAAATCAATACGGAGATTAGTACACGAATATGATAAGTTAATAAAATAAAAAATAACGATAACATGACACGTATATAAAATTATAAAATAAAATGTATAAGTTGAAGATAAGGTAATAATAAGACCTTACGTTCTTATTAGTTGCATAAATATATAAATAGAATACTGAATTACCATCATTTATGTATTTTTATTTAAAAATACAAAAATACCGTTATGGGGCTATTGTTTTATAAATAGTATAAATTTTATACCATTTGTGGTTATCTTTCCACTACTGAGTTGGTTTATAATAAATTATAAACTTTTCCCATAGTGGAGTAATATTCTGAGTCATTTAATTTTATTTGCTTCTTACGCGAGAAAAGTTATTTTAAGAAATAGAGATATTAAAATAAGGCTGGGATGGTAGAATTTTATATTACATTGAGAGCTTTTTTATGATGAAATGTTTTCTAAAATTTTCTAAGATAAGTTTCACGTATTACGTATTAAGATATTTTGAAGATAGACTTCCGAAAATTATGACAGCATTTTTACGACGAGTTAAGTTTATAAATTAAATCACGAAAACAAAATTTTTGAAAGTTAATCCTTTCCATGTTCCCGAAGAATTAATAGAATCAAAAGAATTTTTTATGTAAACGATAAATGTATTATTCATACATAATTTACAAGAAACTAAACAAGAAACTAAATTGACCTTATCTCCAGCATCTCATTTCCTCCCCTCCGAACTAAACTCCGGTTATCAGTAACTTGGAATTAGGAATGGTTTTCTCTAAGGCGAGATCCCCTGTGCCAGAAGCTACGCGAGAAGTTCTGTTCGGTTGCCATGATTGACGAGCTAACTGATTGGGGTAAAATAATCAGTATTCCTTGGGAAAAATATAGGTTAATTTCCAACAGTAAAGAAGGTTTAATGGGCATACATCAGGTTCACGGATCCACTACTTATTGGTGTGAATTCTTGATTTCAAAGATGGAGACGTCGTGGCGTAAAATAGTCCATTTGATTCCCTAGGATATTTATAATATAGAAGTGTAATGAAACTATATCTAGGTACCACTCGGTGCAATCACGCAAAGTGACAACAGGAGTTATATGAGTCAGATATGAGGGAAAAAGCAAGCAAGGAATCACCAAAGGTTCACGGGAATATATATCTCGGGACCTTAATAGAAACTAGCGCTGTGGACTAAGTGGAAAATGGAAGATTAATTATCGTTACTAAGGGATGCGTGAGGACTGTGTCCAAAGTGGGAACAGTAGCTTAAGGTAACATCAGTTAGGATTTAGTTATTGCCATGGTCAGTAGCATGTCAGTGCATTTTAGTTCGTCAGAGGTATTAAAACATGACAGAATTTATTACTGGCCTATAAACTCCTTCAGAATTTGTTTGTGGGGGAGTTTTGAGGTGGTCCTCGACTTTGGGGTCAAGTCCTTACATTGTCCTTCGTGAGGTGGGTTTTCCCACAAAAGTCACAAGCGAGTCAACAAGGATCAACAAAATCGTTGTGACAGAACCGAGGAATGGTCATCAATCGTGATGTCTGAAGTCTGCGGGGAGTTTTCTCTCCTTATGTTAGTAGGGGAAGCCAGGTGTTTTACTGACTTTACAGTCTTACAGACCCGCTACAGGAATCACCAAGGGAAACTTTCCTTTGAGTCGGCGAGGTCCATATCTGTGCGTTGGTCATACTTGTCTGAGAGGCGTTTCCGTTGGGGACATTTAATACCCGAATGAGGGCCTTTACAAAAGGGACAATGTTGTATTTTAGGAGTGGAAGGTGAAGAAAGAGGAGTCCTACGGGCTCGACACTCGGCCTTCACATGCCCTTCCTTTTTGCAGTAACTGCAAATACCGAGGTACTTATAGCAATCTTGCATTAAGTGGCCTTGAATACCGCAGTAATCACACCACACAAGATTTATGCGTGTATGTGAGGTATTTTTATGAGGGTCTATGTTACGAGACGAGGTCCTTGAATTTTCAGAGGACGAAGGGCTAAAATGGCTGCCTCGATAATAACGAGAACCAGCGGTGTTCTTAGGACTATAGGATGTATAATTATACGATGGAGGGTGGAAAATTCGACGATTTAAAATATGTTTACCAGGAATCTTCTTTTTGTGAAGATTGTATAACATATTTTGGGTGTTTTGTAAAAGTTTGGTTAAGAGAGCAATGTTTTCTCTTAACATGTCTAACTGTATGGTCAAGTCATCCGAAGAGTCAAGTCTATCAAACTGTCTCTGTGTCTGAGGTTGAAAATAAGGGGATGGTCTATGTTGAGACCAATAAATGTCATTGCGAGAAGAATCATGGGAATATTCACGAGGGTAATTATGGGAATTATTACGAAGATAATTGTGGGAATAGTTATGAGGATAGTTATGGGAATAGTTACGAGAATAGTCAGAATAACCGTAAACTCGATTAGGGATCGGCGGATACGAATATGTATTTTCATTTGGGTATTTGTTACCACATGATCCATAACTTTTAGAATAAAAAGTTTGAGAGTTACGCAATGGGAATTCTTTTAAGAGATTATTTTGATAATAATCTTGTTCGAACCTATCTGAAGTATAATTATTCGAATACATGTTCGTATTACGAATAGATTGAGGAGGCTAACGGAGCAAAACCCAGGAGGAAACTGAACCCGGAAAGTATAAGATTATTTATGTGGCTCTTCGACATAATTGAAAGACAAAGAAACAAAACCGAAGAGAAATAGTTTGGAAAAAGTCACAAGTTATGAATTTAACGCAACCCGACACAAGAACAAAGTCCCTGTTCGGGCGCCAATTCAATTTTAATTATGTGACGGTGAGTGAAACAAAGGTTCACCCACGCGATTGGAATTTGGTTTCTGAAGTCGTTAATAATTATTTATTAAAATACCGAACTATCTATGTATACTTAGTTGCTATAATAACAAAATAACAAACCAAACAAAATATTGTACCTTAAAGATTTATAAAGGAAATCCGGGTACCAGGAAGTTTCAGGAGTGTGGCCGGATATCGTCGTCTGGAATAGAAGCTCTTGATACCTCGGCCCAGAGTTATGTGTCTCTGGAACCTTCTTCCTGTGCAGGGGTTGCGTTTCAGAGGTGTGGGGAATGTAATAATGTAGTAACACACCAAGACAGCAAGTTTATAAGGAGGGTTGAATAATAGAGGGAAAAATAGCACACAATTACGTTGTAACACAAGGCGAATCAAACTCAAGAAAAAGAATTGTTTTATTCAATTATTATGTACAATTTAGAGCACTAAACAGGATTTACATTTATGTACAAGTAATTAAGCAATGACGATGAGGAGATAATACATGAATGTCTAGATTAAGACCATTCATGTGATAAAGGGGATAATTGAAATGAATATGATGTAAGGTCCACAAAGGAATGGCCAAGTTTAAAACCATTCACAGAGTGGAAGACTTAAAAACTAAGAGGAACAACTAAAAAGTTGACGTAATTAGTCATCCAAGGAGTAAATAATGAAATGAAAAGAAGTATGTACTTTCGTTACAAATAAGTAGATACTTATTGAAGAAAAGAAAAAACAACAATAACAGAACGAGGTTTTCAATCAAGTATAGATTGTCCAAAATTAAAAGATGACTACAGCGTTTATACAAACAATGATATGATCAAATGACAATAATGGATACGATGACAAAGTCTATAACAATAATGAACAACTTATCTTATTTAGGTAATGGGTACAAGTGTTGGGAAAATCACAAACACAGGGAATTAAATGTTCAAATATATTTCCGTTTCAGTATTTAAATACTATTAAGGCCATTTCTGGATGAATATAAGAACCCAGCGTGTGAGTGTATATAAATGATCCCAACAAGGATATGAAATGAGTTCTACTGAACCCAAAGATGAAATGTGCACAAGGATGGAATGGGTTGAACTTCAATTCAAATGAAACCAAGGATAAATGTGCCCAAGGATGGAACCTAAAATGGAAAATAAACTGTAGTGATTTTAACTCAACATTATTTCCATTCTCTACATAGAACTTTTACTTACCCCTAGTGGGGATTTGTGTTTTGTGAAGTTGTCACTTTATAAATGAAGACTATGATGAACTTTTGTATCCACGTAAGAACTGTAATATTAAAGCGTTTGGGATTGAATTTAGAATTAAGCATGCCTTATTTCATATGCTCATGTAATCAAGTAAGAAGCAAGCAAAAAGCACTTATGACTATAAAACTTTTAACACTGACCTTATATATCCGAAGAATTATATTTATAAGTTTGTTTGAAAATAAGATATGTAATACTATGATTATATTTAAATAAGGAGAACTTGTCTCATATGATAACTGAAAAACAACAAGGTCATATAATACTTTGTATCATGAAGGTGGAAAGTTATTTAAGCTTAAACATTAAATTAAGAGTCAGAGTTGGAACTTGCAAATTAAGTCAGAGTTGGAATGTTCGTTTAAATAAAAGAGTTTAATTTGCTACTGATGTAATAGGAGCAAATGTAGACACCCTCTACATATATAATATATATATATATATATAAACTATATAATATATATATATATATATATATATATATTTTATATATTATATATTATAGATATATATATATATAATATATATAAAATATATATATATATATATCATATTATATATATATAAACGGCACGTATATATATATATATATATATATATTATATATATATAATATCATATATATACTAATCGTACCTCTCCAATAATAACAATATATAATATATACTATATAGGTGATTTATTATTTTATCTTTATTATTATTTTTTAAATTATATTACATATATGTTCAGGCAGATTTATAATTAATTTTAATGTTTTATTTTCTTAATTAATTTCCATTACACTTTACTCTCTATTATAAGTTTAGAATTAAATATTCTCGTATTCTATTATTAGAATTTCTTTAATATGTGTTCATTCACAGAGAATTCTAATATCCTGCTTAGTTCTCTTTCTCATTTTTAAAGTTCTTTTATTTTATTTTTAATGAGTCTTTTTTTACACTTCTTTCCTATATATTGGTGTTAGTTATTGGCATTTGGTCTTTGCGTTTCTTTACTAATTTATTGTAAATTGTTTTTTTCATGTTTTTAACATTCTATTTTATATTTAAGTCCAAATTATATTTTTATTTCATTACATAACCATTGCAATAAAAGTATACTATCCTAGTCATTATTTAATTTTCATTTTATCATACTTAATCTATTTTTATATAACAATTAATTTGATATTATATCTTTATTTGTATAGATATATACACAAGACATAAATTATATAACTTGCTCATCGGATTACTCTTTTACAATATTATATCATAATACTTAAAATTTAAGCGCTACTCCACGAGGTAGAGGATGCCGATAATCAAAATATTGAATCGAGATATATATCGATAATTTTATAATTCATTTGACAACAAATGAATCGAGTTAGTATATATTGCTTCGTTTTAAAACCGTAATTTATATATTGAACTATAAGATCACTAAATAGTATTGTTAGATCTGAGTCTTCAGCCCGAAAGGTGCCGAACAGGAAAACCAAGCTCGTATTTATGAAATTCAGAGCAGCCAAAGTATGTATAGGTTGGAGTCTTGAGTTTTGTGCCGAGAACTAAAATATAAGGATGATTATGTATAAGTTTGTGATCTTTGAAAGGTTAAGATAAGGTAAGTAAATATGGTTATTCATTATTAAAGGGATTTAAATATGTTTTTTTAAAGATGTTCTACTAACATACCAAATAGTTGGCGCTGGAGCTCAAACTCCGAGTCCAGAATACATGCACTGCAATAGAGAACCAATTATAATATTTCTAAAACAAAAATAGCTCGGAGACAGATACATAGGCTGCCGGGTTCGCGCACGCCGCAGTTCTCGAGCCACGACAGGCGTGGTAGTTCTGGCAAAGAATTAAATTATCTAGCTCGCAGATTCCAAATTTTACGGATACAGATTCCGTATAAGCCACTACTATTATGTATTATGAAATAATAATAGTCGTAAGGGTTAAAACATAATGTTGCCGATTGAGGGATTCAAAGCATAATATACCGGTACACTCAATGTCCTAATAGTAAAAGATTTCGAGGTGATAATACGCATCTAATAATATTCATAGTTAAAATCGATAATTAATTCCTAAGATATTATACATAACTAGATTTGTATGTTACTCCTACCCTCGC
>JABUQX010025635.1:0-5000 GCA_015478945.1 Trachelipus rathkii
TATATATATATATATATATCTCTTGTCTTTAACAGAAGGCTGTCTATGGAGATGATACATGGCTCAGCGATGCTGAAATTCTAAGAGCCACCACGACACACGAGGAGGCTTGTGGTTCTACAGGAACTCACCCACGTAAACGGCGCGCTGTTGATGTAGAAGGCAACCCTGTCCCTATGTCAGGAGGTGGGATTAGTGGAGACCGCGATGGTGATGTAGAGATGCGTGATAGTCGTTTGCCTTGTAAAAATGAACGTCCTCATCGGAGTAATGCAAGGCGTGATGAAGATTCACCTTCAGGCGATGATGCATCCCCTGCCCCTTCCTCCCTCTCTACTGGAAAGAATATTCCCCCTACGAACTCGAAGGTGAGTTTACATAGTGTTTTTCCATATGTGTGTGAAAATATTATTATTATTATTATTATTATTATTATTATTATTATTATTATTATTATTATTATTATTATTATTATTATTATTATTATTATTATTATTATTATTATTATTATTATTATTATCATTATTATTACTACTACTATTATTTGCTAGAAATTATTATTATTATTATTATTATTATTATTATTATTATTATTATTATTATTATTAAAATACTTATATTCTCTCTCTCTCTCTCTCTCTCTCTCTCTCTCTCTCTCTCTCTCTCTCTCTCTTGTCGTCTACAGAGTGTGAGGACATCCGAACCTATAAAAAGTAGCCGTTCAGGTCGAGCTGTTGATGATGGTGCTGCAGGGCCTTCAAGGGAGCCTGAACCTCGCCCATTCACTGCAGATTTGCTTAATGTCACTAGCATCGCTTCTACGAGGAATTCAGGAATAATCGACACACACCGCTACAGGGTTAGAATTAACGAGCAGGGTGTGTTCAGAGAAGGGAGGGATATTAATGATACATTCTTAGGCGTAATACAAAGTGTTATAGCATTCTTGCGCCGTGAAGTAACCAGCCAGCAGTATGGGGTGCGGGTGTGGTTCACATTCCAAGGGCAGAATAACAACGAATATTTCGTTCGCATCCCCTACAGAATGATGAGTACTGAAAATCTAGCCAGATATCTAGCTGACCGTTTGTTAAAGGCGTTCCAGTCGGGTGATAAGGCACTGTTTAACCAGTTTGATGTAGAGGTGCAAGTATTGCGTAAACCGGCAGGTAATGGACCTATCGTGCCTTCATCAGTAAACTTTATAAGTGATCGCATTAATAATGTCCAAACCCGTACAAACAATGAAGACATACACGCTAAAAGCAGTATCGGATGTGGATACAGAGCCATAGCTGCCTGTCACAAGCTCCATACTCTGCCACCTCCCCCGCCTGGTAGCAACTATGCCCCCACCATAAGTGATTTCACACCTGGCTCCCTAACTACATTAGGGAAGGAAATTGCGCTCAAGTGCAGGCTGGAATATGAAGACCCCATGATTCCTGAACATTTTGCGAAGATAGAAAAATATTTGAAATGCCGTATATTCGTTTTTGCTAATACTGTACATCACCTCCTAGAGATAGTTTTTAAACCGCATGAACTGGATAGAAGTCTACCCTTATATATAATAGGTTATGATAAAGTTAATACCCATTACTACTACCCGTTCCCGAAAGATACCATCAAACTCGCTATAGGCAGTATAGATGCGACATTAATTAAAGGTGCCATTCTCTGTAATCTCTGCTACAGCTTCACGGACAATATAACTAGGCATTTAAGGGATGAATGCACGGAATATAGATGCACCCAGTGTTTAACCTACAAGTGTAAAGGGAAACCTGACGCTAACGCGAAACTTCCACACTGCAATGATTGTAACAGGGACTTCTACAATGGTGAATGTTTCAATCTCCATAAAGAACGTACTTGCAAGAAACTCAAAGTGTGCACCCTCTGCGATGAGATAATGTTGGCTGACAAGAAAGGCAATCACAATCATGACTGTGGACATATCCGTTGCAGTGTATGCAATGAAAAGTATGGTGCAAACGGAGATAATCATGAATGTTACATGAAGAAGATTAAGATTCCCACTGATAAGGCATTGAAGAAGAAACAGGTGTTCACCTTTTATTACGACATTGAAACATACAACAATAATCAACGTATAGATGGTAATAATCGAACTGTCACAGACATGCTGCCATACCTTCTAGTGAGCATGCTAGTGTGTTATGAATGTGGCGAGAAAGATCTCGGTAATGATCAGTGCGGTAAGTGTGGAACCAAGCGGATGGAGATCTTTAATCTGAATTTAGAAGCTGAAGGAGATCATCAGAGATGCCCTGTAGATCAGTTCATCAACTACCTCTTCAAGTTCTCCGAGTCACACAGGAAAGCTAAAATAGTAGTTGCCGCGCACAACGGCGGGAAGTTTGATACACAGTTCGTGTATAGCAAACTGCTTGCCCGACCTGGAGCTGACATCATCTCTTCCAATCCTGTGAAGAGAGGCACCAAAATCATAACGCTAACTGCTAATCGTAACATTTATTTCAAAGATACCTTACTGTTCATGCCTTGTGCATTAAAGAAGTTACCTAAATGCATGGATCTTGAAGGTAGTGTGGCTAAGGGGTTCTTCCCTTACAGATTCCTGACTGCGGACACCCTGAATTATAAGGACCGAATCCCTGGAAGAGAAATGTTTGAAGTAGACCGCATGAGCGACAACGAGAAGGACGAATTTGAAAAATGGTATGATAACTTTAACAATAAAGAGTATGACATCAAAGCCGAATGTACCACTTACTGTGTCCAGGATGTGAACATTTTACGCAGTAGTTTTGAAAAGTTCAGAGGCATATTCCTACGTGATTATAAAATTGATTGTCTTGATGAATGTGCAACCATAGCGTCCTTATGTTTTACGATCTTTAAGATGTGGTTCATGCCTGAGAAGTCACTTGCCCATATTGGCCGCGCAGATGAAGGAAATTACTCGTTCGAGGGGATTAAATGGCTAAACTTTATGGAATTGTACACAGGGCGTCGAATTGAACATGCTAGGAATGGAGGAGAGCGAAAATTCAAAATAAAGAACAGATTCCTCAAACCTGATGGTTATCTCGAGGTACCTGTTGAAGAATACGTACCCATTAACGGCGACGCCTTCGTTACTCAAAAACATATTAACGTCAATGAGCAGATGATTAAGCTGAATGATAGGAGGGGGCACCCAAGACCCGGCACCCCTATGAAGAAAGTTGTCTTCCTCTTCCATGGGTGTATATGGCATGGACATCAGGCATGTGATAGTGCTCTGACAAAGATTGGTGAGGTCTCCAGCCTCGATCGTTACACTGCGACCATGCAGCAGGAGAGCGATTATAAGAATGCTGGGTTCGAGGTTGTGAGGGTGTGGGGTTGTGAATGGAATAAGATGAAGCAGGACTGTGAAGCTACCATCGTGAACGAAGATAATGAGACACGAACTGAAAACTTAGGTGCATATGTACAAGCACAGGGCAATGAAATGGCAAACGAGCGTTTGGTTGTGGGAGACGCTCTATATGGCGGGCGCACTGAGCCGTTCGTGTATTACTACCCTCCTACGGAAGGGGTGAAACTCCACTATCTCGATTTCACCTCTCTTTACCCCTATGTACAAAAAACTAAATCGTTTCCTGCAGGGTTACCTACGAAACTCACAGGGCGTGAGTTGCCTTCGATTAACGATTTCGTCAAAGATATTAACACCACATACTTTGGCCTATCATACGTAAGCATACTGCCTCCTACGGATCTGTACACACCTGTTTTGCCCGGACGTTATGATGACCGACTCATCTTCACACTGTGTCGCACATGTAGTGAATCTGGCTATGAAGGTAAATGCCGACACACTGATAACCAGCGGATGCTTAAGGGTGTCTACTGCAGTCCCGAATTAGAACTTGCTCTGCTGAAGGGATATAAAATCAAGAAACTTTACGAAATCTGGCAATTCAAGAAGTCTGATAATATATTCAGCAAATATGTGGAAACCTTCATGAAGTGGAAGACTGAAGCTTCGGGTCTTCCTGATGGTGTGCCATCTAAGTCATCACCTGAATTTCGCCAGTTCTTAGCGGATTTCAAGAGAATCGAAGGCGTCATTTTAAATCCTGATAACATCAAGCCTAACCCGTGCATGCGATACATAGCTAAACTCTTCCTGAACTCTCTTTGGGGGAAGCTAGCCCAACGGGTGCCACGTAATGAGGATATTCTCTGCTCAAGCTACGAGCAAGTATGGGAGCTGATGAATAGAGCCGATCTGGAGATACGTAATATCATTGTAGCGGGAGATCACCATATTGTCGAGGTGACACATACCGACTACGCAAATCGGACGGCTAAAGCCACAAATGTTGCTGTAGCTGCATTCACCACATGCTATGCGCGTATGGAATTGTATGGACTTCTAGACTCTGTTGGACAGAGGGTTCTCTACTGCGATACCGACAGCTGTGTCTTCATAGCCAGAGAAAAAGAAAAAGATTATGTTCCACCTACGGGTAAGTTCCTCGGAAACCTTACCGATGAGTTAGGGCCTAATGTAACAGCTGACAGCTTCGTGTGTACAGGACCGAAGTCGTATGCCATACGCTTGAGAAAGAGAGATGGGACCTTTTCGTATATACTAAAAGCAAAAGGATTAACGCTGAATAGGGAAACGGAGAATATCATTAGCTTCGCGGGCATGACAAAAATAAGTATGGATAAGATGGTGAAGGATGTAGAGAAGACTAAGGACCGTGACTGGATGGTATTGAACGATGATAACGAGTATTACAATCAGATTAAAGACACCGATGCAACAGCAAGAGCCATTTCACAGTTGACGGTACCTGCTGGGGAGCCAACGCTGCATGGAGAGATTCATCAGCTTGACGATTCGCATCTTCCTCACGTGGTCACTACGACGCACTACAGGGAAGTGAGAGTCCCGGATATGAGGATAAGAGCTAGCAATGTAGGGGAAGTTACACTGCTGAATTCCATCAAGA
>JABUQX010025635.1:22500-35000 GCA_015478945.1 Trachelipus rathkii
CTTCCTGACGCTCACAGATTGCAGGATTTCATACACCTGATCATGTGCAATTACAGGTAGAAATGTAGGACACCTTAGAGGAGAAGGAGTAGGAGGAGGGACTCCAGAATTATTAGATAAAAAAGGAGGTCGAAGAGATCTGCCTTTTCAGAAGGAGAGTTCTTGGGGGCTGGCCTTTGAGCACTCAGCAATTATGGGATGAGAAAACCGGGAGCTTTAAAAGCTACACTTGAAACGTTCTTTTTTAAGAACGTGGATGGCCTAGTGGATAAGGTGACCGATTAATGTTAACTCAGCGACGCGGAGTCCAGTGTTTTGAATCCCGCTGATGGAGAGTAAAATCTCCTTTGACTCATTTAAGTCAAAGTGAATAGGAGGAAGAAAGACAGATTTACAAAAGTGAATTGGAGGAGGAAAGACAGATTTACAAAAGTTGTAAAAGATGTTTATGATAAGAGGCTAGAAATTTTTATCATTAGGAGAATCAAGGAGGTTAGCACACTATTTTTAAGTAAAAGTGCGCTTAGCCTATCAAATAATATCCCGGCAACGATTCTGAGCAGAGTGAAAATTAGTTAGAGTAATAGGAGAAGGAGAGTTTTTCTATGCCCGATAAGCGATGTCTCTATCCTGAATGACACGAGAACAAACTCCATCGAACCTTGGATTTTAGGATGAAAAGATTTAGTTGAAGATGGAATGAACCTGTTCAATCCAATCGGTGATTACGACGCCTAATTTTACAGAAGTGACCGAAGCATCCTCCGAGTCAAAATAAGATTCATTTCAAAAATAGTTAGCAAAGAAACGACGCATTGCCTACCAACTAGCCCGATTAAAGTTCTAGAAATACATTTAGAGCACGGTGGAGATGCTGCTGAGAGAGTATTATAATTAAGGGCTATGAGATTGTGGTCAGAATTACCAATACGAGGGAAAATGGTGTATTTATTTCGAGAAAAAGTAGTGGTGAAACATAATCAAGCGTGTTCAAGAATTGGTTAGCTCTATCTGAGATATTTGTAGGTTCCTTAATTAACTGTTCCAGATCGTTGAGAATACTGAATGTTTTGACCTTCTCCCCATCTGCATAAGTATAAGAGGAACCCAACCATTCAGCGTGGTGAAAGTTGACATCCGCTAACTAGAGGACCTCGAAATTTGGAAGGGAAGAAGTAACAGGTTCATGAGAAGCAGTAAGATAGTCAAAAAGGATTTGAAAATCTGTTATATTAGGGGAGCAGTAGCAGAAACATAAGATAATGATATTAGTATGGAGAAAGATTTTAAGCCATAGAACATCAAAGTTAGGAGATTCAAGATTCACGAGACGTGTTGCAGGAATGTTAATGTTTATATAGTATCAAACTCGATCATTCAGTCGGAAATTATATATATAAAAAAGTTATAGTTGAAGAGATATTAAGTTTACTTGAAAAAGAATCCCTCGTTAGCTGGGCCTCAGACAGTAAAATGTTAGGTTGAGAGTTAGAGTGGTGATATTTCATAGATTCATGATTAACAATCTGGTCACGGACGTTGACAAAGTCAATAGAGAATCACCTCCCGCGCCCACCCCTATGTCTTCCACGTCCGGTCATTCAAACTGCAACACACGCAAAAAAAACTTAAAACCTCAAACAAAAACCTTAAAACGACAAAATTAGATATGAATAAATAATAAATAAACAAATGAACAAAAATATATATTAACAAAACCCAACCCAACTTAAAATTACCCTATATAAACCCTTTAAAGTAAATGTTATAACATCTTATTTTAATGTAAAGAGAAAATAAGAACTAAAACCTTATATCGTTTGGCTGATAACATTTAAAAGAAATTATAAATAACACTGATACTTATCTAAAGATTTACGCTGGTAAAATTTTTTTCATAATTTGTAATTAGTAAATATTTAAAAAATTAACACCGGAAAGATCCAAAACTCAATGCATCCTCAACGCGAGCACCAACTATCAACGAATATATATATATATATATATATATATATATATATATATATATATCAATATTTATTATAGTATATAGTAGTATATATATATATATATAGTATATATATACGTATATATATATATATATATATATATATATCAATTTTATTATAAATAAATAAAATGAAAGTTTTTAAGTAATAATATAGTAATAATATTAATGAAAATATAAGAAAATAGGGAAACTAGTTGTTAAACTTATTCATTTTAACCTTCTGTGATTGTTACAGGTACATCATTGGTATTTTTGTGAGGAGCTTTTGGAGAGTACTCTGGTCATCGATCCAGCCACGACAATGGACGAAGGTCGATACGAATGCAGAGTCACGAAGGAAGGGCTTTTAAAATCAAAATATTTTAATATTGTTTTCTTGAACCCTTTATGAACAAAATTTTTCAAAAAAATATAATAATAAATTTATATTTTGTAGTGTAGTTCTTACTGTAGTTGTGGTAGCGTTTAGTGTAGTTTGATTTTGGTACAGTTAACTTTAGTATCATTATTTTGACATGCAAGTAGTTGTAATTTGTGAAATAATTTTATTGTAGTAGGCGGAATATCTCTTTTTTAAGTATTAAATATTATTATTATTATTATTATTATTATTATTATTATTATTATTATTATTATTATTATTATTATTATTATTATTATTATTATTATTATTATTATTATTATTATTATTATTATTATTATTATTATTATTATTATTATTATTATTATTTATTATTTTTATTACTCTTATTACTATTATTATTATTATTATTATTATTATTATTATTATTATTATTATTATTATTATTATTATTATTATTATTATTATTATTATTATTATTATTATTATTATTATTATTATTATTATTATTATTATTATTATTATTATTATTATTATTATTATTATTATTATTATTATTATTATTATTATTATTATTATTTTTATTTTTATTATTATTATTATTATTATTATTATTATTATTATTATTATTATTATTATTATTATTATTATTATTATTATTATTATTATTATTATTATTTAATTAATTAAGATTTGTGCGTGGTTTTTAAAATGCCTTACATGATATGTTTACGAGACAAAGAAGTGTGACTAGTTAAGGTAAATTGACGAACGTTTTACTGAAATAAGATTTTAATTCCTATGACATAAATTGAAATGTCTAGAGAGTTTTAATTGACCACTGGGCACGGTACACTTACCTACCCTAAAATAAACAATAATCAAAATTTAATTGAGACTTTGTAGGGGTTCATTTATCTACCCTAAAAATAAAGAATAATCAAAGGTCCATCGCGGTTATCGCTAAAGGAATGAGTAGAAAATGAAAAAAAAAGAAAGACAAGGAGGGAGAGAAAGGGGGAAGATATAGCAATGGAAAAAAGGAGGGAGGAAGAGAGATAGGGAGTGATCGTATTCCTGAATGCATTTGAAAGGGAGAGAGATTTTCTCGAAAGAAATTGAGTCTGAATATGAAGTGGAAAAAGTGATTTTGCTTTCGAAAGGGGTCGGAAAGGATATGAAAAGAAAGTTCCTCTTAATATTTATTAAATATTTGAATGAATGGAAATAGTATTAACAAGGGAATAAACAATTAAAAGAAAGAAAGAAGAAGTAAAGAGAACGAGAAAGAAACAAAAGAATGAAGCATTTCGATTTAAATTTAAAGTTTGATTAAAAGACGGAGAAAATTGAAAGAGGAAATAGATTGTGAAAATGAAAATAATTAATTTAAATAAAAACAAAATGAGGTGAATGAAACGAAAGGAATGGAATTGAGTTAAAAGAGAAGAAAAAAAAAAAACAAAGGTGAGTTTGGATTTAATTATTAAAAAAAAAATAAACAAAAAAATAGTGTGACAAAATCTTTTATTTTTTTTTTATTTTTTTTTTAGATAAAAAAATAGACTTCTTATTTTTACGCTTTAATTATTTGTTATTAAAAAAAAAATTGAAAATTTTATTTGGTGACAATTTTTATAACGATTCATTGGGACATCCGTAGTGTAGCACGAGAGAGAGAGAGAGAGAGAGAGAGAGAGAGAGAGAGAGAGAGAGAGAGAGAGAGAGAGAGAGAGAGAGAGAGAGAGAGAGAGAGAGAGAGAGAGAGAGAGAGAGAGAGAGAGAGAGAGAGAGAGAGAGAGAGAGAGGGGAGAGAGAGAGAGAGAGAGAGAGAGAGAGAGAGAGAGAGAGAGAGAGAGAGAGAGAGAGAGAGAGAGAGAGAGAGAGAGAGAGAGAGACACACACACACAGACAGAGAGAGAGAGAGAGAGAGAGAGAGAGAGAGAGAGAGAGAGAGAGAGAGAGAGAGAGAGAGAGAGAGAGAGAGAGAAAAAAAAGAGAGAGAGAGAGAGAGAGAGAGAGAGAGAGCAATAAATACTATGTCGAATAATAAGCACGTTTTCAGTCCAAAATATTTTTAATGAGAAACAAATATCTATTATGCAATAATAATAATAATAATAATAATAATAATAATAATAATAATAATAATCACACACACACACACACACACACACACACACACACACACACACACACACACACACACACACACACACACACACACACACACATAATAATACTTAGCAATATAGATTGTTTTGAGTTTGAAAGTAAATGCTTTTAAGGATCCTTCATTTTTAAAATCATGCGGTAAATCGTTATATAATTTAGCATATTTATAGCTAGCTGCTTGTCTAGCTTTTTCTAATCAATAAAAAGGATTGATATGCGAGCTATTTCGTAGAGCTATACTTCTTCGAATCTGATTATTATGAAAATTAGGTAATAGGAAGTTACAGGCTTTGTTTTGTATGATCTTGTGCTGCTCTTTTAGAAAAATATCTTTGATAGGTCTTCAAGTAACATCTTATATGTTTATGTTGCAATTATCAGCTATAGTTTTCTTGTTAATAAGATTGTATGACGGCTTTTGTAGATTTTGTGAAAGTTTGTTAGACACTATCCATGTTGAATTCTTATTTAATGTGTCTGCTGTTTTCTGTGATAGTATGATGGGATCTTTATCACTTATTAATATTGATATGTCATCAGCAAATGAAACCGTGAAAGAATCATGTGAATTAAACATGTCATTGGTATATAAGGTAAATAATAAAGTGCCAGGTATAGATCCTTGTGGAACACAGCAAGTTATTTGAAGTTTTTCCGAGCATATTTCACCTAATTTAACATACTGTGATCTCTCTCCTAGATATGTTCTAAACCATTGTAGTGTATTTCCCTGAATTCCCATCTTATACATTGTAGTTTCTTTACCTGAATATAATAATAATAATAATAATAATAATAATAATAATAATACATACATAATAATAATAATACACACACACACACACACACATACACACCACACACACACACATATATAAATAAATAAAATAATAATTATAATAATAATACATTACACACACACACACACACACACACACACATATACACAGGTAATAATAATAATAATAATAATAATAATAATAATAATAATAATAATAATAATAATAATAATAATAATAATAATAATAATAATAATAATAATAATAATAATAATAAGTCTTCTTCTTCTTCTTCTTCTTTCTTCTTCTTCTTCTTCTTCTTCTCTTTCTTTCTTTCTTCTTTCTTCTTTCTTCTCTTTCTTCTTCTTCTTCTTCTTCTTTTTTCTTCTTTCTTTCTTATTTCTTCTTTCTTTCTTACTTCTTTCTACTTCTTTCTTCTTCGTTCCCTTTCTCTTTCTCTTTTCTTTCTCTTTCTCTCTTCTTCTCTTCTCTTCTCTCTTCTTCTTCTTATACGTCTGTTTCTCAGGTCTAGTTCTTATTATTTCCATTAAAATCATGTCCACTTCTTCTTCTTCTTCTTCTTATTATTATTATTATTATTATTATTATTATTATTATTATTATTATTATTATTATTATTATTATTATTATTATTATTATTATTATTATTATTATTATTATTATTATTATTATTATTATTATTATTATTATTATTATTATTATTATTATTATTATTATTATTATTATTAATATTATTATTATTATTATTATTATTATTATTATTATTATTATTATTATTATTATTATTATTATTATTATTATTATTATTATTATTATTATTATTATTATTATTATTATAATATAATCAAAAAGTTGTAATAGTCAGGCTCTAGACTTAATAGCAAAATAGGAGGCAGGCCTGGGCGCCAGAGTTGTATCAAACTGACAAGAGGGTTACGTTTCAGGTCGCATCGCTTTATTATATTGTGGAATTATTAACAAAATATTCATAATAGCCGTTCCCACAAATTAATTTCATTTCTGCCTGAAGATGCCTCGAGTTCGGAGGCGAAATATTGCAACAACATACAAGTCTTCAACAAAGCTCTTAAGTCCTGAAGAAATGATCTCAGCAGGAATAGCTTTCTTCTTAACTTTCAAAGGAAAAAGAATTCTACGAAGCGACTCTGAGAGGAAAGTCCGACGCTCTTACTTTTGAACCTCCAGGATGGCTGTCAGCCCCCTACTTTAGAGTTTTTCGGACTTATGGACACCCTTTCTGAGAAGTGGACATGATTTTTCTTCTGGAGAAGTTTAGATGTAGTATTTTCTGTTGTGTCTTTTTATAGAACTTTTTTGACACATTTGTGAAGTTACTTTATATGTTAAATTTTAATTTTTTTTGGCTATTACATCGTTTTATTATATTGTGGAACTATTAACAAAATATTATTATTATTATTATTATTATTATTATTATTATTATTATTATTATTATTATTATTATTATTATTATTATTATTATTATTATTATTATTATTATTATTAAAATAAACTTTTTGTATTACAATTTCAATTTTGCAATTATTATCATAAATATTAAAATTTTTAATATTATTTGCATGCATATTGTGCGTTACGATAGTACTATTTTCAGCAATTTTAATATTCACTTAGATTTTCTGTAATATTTCCAAGCTAGTCAGTTGTTTAGCATATAAAGACAAGTTAGTGATCAATACCCATAAGTATTTTATCCCCTAATGTGTCTGAAACTTATTGCTGCAAATTCCATTCTAATCTAAAATGTCATGACGTTTCATTATTCAAAAATACCATTATTATCATCATCATCATCATCATCATCATCATCATCATCATCATCATCATCATCATCATCATCATCATCATCATCATCATCATCATCATCATCATCATCATCATCATATATTATTATTATTATTATTATTATTATTATTATTATTATTATTATTATTATTATTATTATTATTATTATTATTATTATTATTATTATTATTATTATTATTATTATTATTATTATTATTATTATTATTATTATTATTATTATTATTATCATCAATTTCATTATTATTATTATTATTATTATTATTATTATTATTATTATTATTATTATTATTATTATTATTATTATTAAAATAAACTTTTTGTATTACAATTTCAATTTTGCAATTATTATCATAAATATTAAAATTTTTAATATTATTTGCATGCATATTGTGCGTTACGATAGTACTATTTTCAGCAATTTTAATATTCACTTAGATTTTCTGTAATATTTCCAAGCTAGTCAGTTGTTTAGCATATAGTAAAGACTTGAAAATAGTGATCAATACCCATAGTATTTTATCCTAAATACTTATGACATTATTATTGCTCCAATTTCCATTCAATCTATCATTAGTTTCATTATTCAAAATAATACCATTAATTTTAAAATTATTATTATCACCATTATCATCATCATCATCATCATCATCATCATCATCATCATCATCATCATCATCATCATCATCATCATCATCATCATCATCATATATTATTATTATTATTATTATTATTATTATTATTATTATTATTATTATTATTATTATTATTATTATTATTATTATTATTATTATTATTATTATTATTATTATTATTATTATTATTATTATTATTAATATTATTATTATTATTATTATTATTATTATTATTATTATTATTATTATTATTATTATTATTATTAATATTATTATTATTATTATTATTATTATTATTATTATTATTATTATTATTATTATTATTATTATTATTATTATATTAGTTATTATTATTATTATTATTATTAATAATATAATTGCTATTATTAAAAATAAACTTTTGTATTACAACTTTCTATCCAATTATTATCATAAAATTTTAATGCTTTTTGCATGCATACAAAGTGTTACAATAGTACTTTCAGCAATTTTAATATTCCAATTAGATTTCTGCGTAATATTTCCAAGCGCTAGTCAGTTGTTTATTATGTAGAAAAGAATTGGTTATCAATACCATGGTATTTTATCCTAAATACTTTTGACTTCATTATTGCTCCCTTCCATTCAATCTTTCGTTGGTTTCATTCTTCAAAATAATACCATTAATCTTTAAAATTATTCTTGTTAAGAATAATATCATCATCATCATCATCATAATCAATATTATTATCAATATCATCAATATCATCAAGATCATCAAGATCATCAATATCATCAATATTATCAATATCATTAATATTAATATTATTATTATTATTATTATTATTATTATTATTATTATTATTATTATTATTATTATTATTATTATTATTATTATTATTATTATTATTATTATTATTATTATTATTATTATTATTATTATTATTATTATTATTATTATTAATATTATTATTATTATTTGGTATTTAGTTTTCCAATTCTTTTCAGCATAACTTCATGAGATTGATTTAAGAACTACTCTAGAATAAAATAGAACAACCGCTTTCTGAACTTTTAATCTAATATCTCGACGGAGACGAGTTCAAGACTAATTTAACAATTGATGAAACAAAAAAAAATTTTATTTAATATATATAATGAACAAATAAAAGTTTTATAACTAATGTAAATAAAAATTTAAATAATAAATATATCAACAGAGATATTTACTGAGCCAAACCTGTACCAAAATTTTTCCATTTCTTTGTATTTGATGTTGATAATTGGCTTTGGTTTTTTATTAAGAGAGACTCAGCCAGCCTCAATTCAAAGAAATTTCCTGCTCGGTGTAAGATGTCAAAATTAGAAATGTCGAGATTGGGTTTGGGAGTTCCATGTTCGTTCTTCAAGTGTTCAAATATCTTACTTGAAGGGCTGAGCCTCTCTAATAAAAAAACCAAAGCCACTATCAACATCAAATACAATGAAATGAAAATTTTTTGAACATTTTTTAGGTTTGGCTAGATAGAATCTCTCCATTGATATATTTATTATTTAAGGATTTTATATTTACGTTAGTTATAAAACTTTCTTAATCTTGTTACTTCATATCTATATATATATATATATATATATATACATATACATATATATTATATATATAATATATTATATATATGTTATATATATACAGTTATATATATATATGCTATATATATATATATTATTATTATTATTAAGTTATATAGCATATAATATATATATATATATTACTATTATTATTATTGGTTGTTGTTATTATATTATTACATATATTATTATTATACATATTGTTGTTTAATTTTATACAGCATATATATATATATATTATTGGCTATATTATATACATACATACATATATATATATATATATAAGGGTTATATTACATATGTTCTATAGGCTTTAAATAAGATTTATTTTATTTCATCAATTGTTAAATTAGTCTTGAACTCGTCTCCGATGATGCCTGAAGTGGCCAAGCGAAATATTTGATTAAAAGTTCAGAAAGCAGTTGTTCTATTTTATTCTAGAATAGTCCTGAAAAAAATCAATCATGAAGGGGTTGATACCTTTAGAAAATTGGAAAAGGCTTGTAAATCTCACATTAAATTAGAAGCTGATATAAAATTTCTAAAATATTATTATTATTATTATTATTATTATTATTATTATTATTATTATTATTATTATTATTATTATTATTATTATTATTATTAATATTATTATTATTATTATTATTATTATTATTATTATTATTATTATTATTATTATTATTATTATTATTATTATTATTATTATTATTATTATTATTATTATCATTATTATTATTATTATTAAGATTGTGACTCAATTATATTCATTTACATTCATTCCAATACATTTATATTCAATAGGGTATATTCAATTTCAATTGCAACGTATTTTCCCCCCTAGGGCTTATAGGGTTGAAATTAGTATTTCTGGATTATAGATAAATTTATCTTATGTAAATCCAAAAGGACCAAGAAAGTAGTTTTGTTTATATATATATATATATATATATAGTAGATAAATATAGAAGAAAATAGAAATCTCAATATATAAATATAATCATTTTATATAT
This sequence comes from Trachelipus rathkii, assembly GCA_015478945.1. Lineage (NCBI taxonomy): Eukaryota > Metazoa > Arthropoda > Malacostraca > Isopoda > Trachelipodidae > Trachelipus > Trachelipus rathkii. Next base: position 32,949 of record JABUQX010025635.1, read on the forward strand.
ATATATATATTATATATATATATATATATATATATATATATATATATATATATGTAGAAAATTGTATTAAAATGTGAAAACTTCTCGCAATCATATCAAATTAATCTGTTTATTCTTAAAGTAGAAAAATCTCTCATTGATTATATAGAGTATATATATATATATATATATATATATATATATATATATATATATATATTTAATATATTACTGCTTCTACTGTTGCAATTTTTTGGGTACAGTTGGTTGGACAATTAAACCTTCGTATATAAATAGTGCATATATTGATTATTAATTATACATATTATTATTGGTTGACTGGGATATTCTTATTGGCTATTGCTGGTTATTATTATTGTTATTATAAGTTGGTTGTTAAAGCAAAGAGTTATACATACATATTGCTTGCATGCATATTACTGGTTATTATATTGTTGTTGGTTATTATTGGAAGAAGGAAGATAGGCTAGTTATTATATTATATACATACATATATTATTATTATACATATATATAAACACATATATATATATATTTATATATATATTACATACATATATTATATATATATTATATATATACGTGAATAATTTTATATACCGGTATACATATATATATATATAGTTATAGAGTTATATATATACATATATATATATATATTATTACATATATTATTATTATTTATTAATATATATATTATTATTATTGTTATTTCATATTATTAATATATATTATATATATATATATATATAGCAGTTGTTATATATATATTATTATTATTATTATATTATATATATATGTATATATATATGTTATATATTATATATATACATAAACATATACATATACATATACATAATATTATTATTATTATTGCTACTATTATTATTGGCTGCTGGTTAATTACTTTTGGGACATAGCATATATATATATATATGTATATATATATATATATATACTATATATATATATACAGTATATATATATATATATATATATATATATATATATATATATATATATATAAATATATATAATTTGTTATAAATTTTAATTACATAATCTTATGATTAATAAAATATTTAAATTTTTCATTTTAATATTTATTCCTTATAAAATTTAATTTTTAATAAACAAGATTAATGATAAATGACCCAAGGACTCACATTTAATGTGAAAGAGAATTTGATCTTCTTTACAAGTTTAGTCCCGAGAATAGATCAAAAGATGCTAAAAGTTAATAAAACTTTAAAATCATGTGAGAAAATAAGTCAAATATAGAGTCATGCGAATGCCTCAGTTAAAATTGTGATTTCTGAGATTATCAAAGAGTTATCTATATTAAGGTTATAGCAAAGGTGTAAGATATAAATCAATGTTCTATTAAGCACATGACATGTTTCAAGCATTTTTTTTAAGGTAGAAAAACTTAGAAGTGAACTTAACACATTGAATGTTGGTGATATTTTCACTAAAAACCTTCCTGAGATTTACGATAGAAATCCAAGTATTTTTCTACCATCAAATTTTCCATGATTTCAATGTAAAATGGTAAGCTACAATATTGTTTAATCGCTTTCAAAGTTGACAACAAATTATAGTTAAAGAGTTTGAAAAGCAACGCCGAAGGTGAAGAAAGAGAAAATTCAACTGATTTTACTGTAATTAAAACGATGAATTTTCTCTTGGCATCAAACAACAACAACAACAATAACAACAACAACAACAACAACAACAACAACAACAACAACAACAACAACAACAACAACAACAACAACAACAACAACAACAACAACAACAACAACAACAACAACAACAACAACAACAACAACAACAACAACAACAACAACAACAACAACAACAACAACAACAACAACAACAACAACAACAACAACAACAACAACAACAGAACACAGAACAAAAATTTTAAATTGTTTTGTATTCTAATGAAAAAAAGAGGAGAGTGAGTGAGGTCAATTTACCCAAATTGTATGCAGTTTACATTGCTTCCAAGGTAGCGCGACTGAGTTGCGTCGTGTCATAGGGCAAGGG
>JABUQX010025635.1:60000-62500 GCA_015478945.1 Trachelipus rathkii
TATATATAATATAATATATAATAATAATAACTATATATATATATATAATAATATATATAATAATAAGATGTAAAACCTTTAAACTTTAGTCAATGTTTAGATATAATCAAACATGGAAATATAGATTAAACAAATAATGATAATAATAAATGATTACACTATTAATATATAGTTATATATATATATATATATATATATATGTATATGTAATAGAGATGTAATTGAAATACAAATCTTACTGGCAGATCTGATATGGCTATCTATAATTATCCCACTACTTATAACCATGCACATTAGGTGACAAATTTATATCATCGCAATCAAATTTTTTTTTGTCACTTTTTATTATTTTTAGGTATGGGGCTATCAGCATTCTTTATACGTAAATTGTTCATTGTTAGACAATTTTTTGTAAAATTATTCTGTAACATGCATGATACAACCCATATTTATATTTAATGCCTTATTTTATTTATTTTCATTATATAAGGTCACCACTTGAAGAATTTTAATTAATAATTGAAAAATAACAATCACTTTCAAAACATTTAAAAACTGAACGATTAATATGATTTACTCTAATAAAAGAAAAAAATCGTAATTCTTCGTTGTTTTTCTTTTCAAATTAATTAGAATCACGAGACAATAAACGAATTTTAAAGAAAGACCCCTAAATGCGTTTCTCTCTCACGCTCACTGTAACTGCTTGCTGTTAAGTTTCCGCAAGCTTTCACAGTGTTTTCGCCGTGAATAATTTCATGCGCGCGCACCTATTTACGCGATAAATTTCTCAGAAAGGCAGACGGTCGAGTCACCGTAAGCATCGTATTGACTAATGAAATTATTATTCACTTTAGCTGCTCGAGAATGCATATAAATATAAATTTGAATTTATTATTAATAATTATCGACATCTTAATTCTCAAATCACAATATACGGATAATAAAAATTTTCTTTCATTATTTATTTTTCTTTTAAGCATGCGCCGCACTTAGCAAGAAATGAGGATTTGCCCCTTATATATATATATATATATATATATATATATATATATATATATATATATATATATATATATATATATATATATATATATATATATATATATATATATATATATATATATATATATAGAATATTGCTAAAATATATATATATATATATATATATATATATATATATATATATATATATTTGCATTTAAAACAGCTGTAATTCTTTTGGAAATTGATCCGTTGAGTATTTAAATAGTTTACAAAGGGATGTTGTCCTATTCATGTTCCAAAACGTACTCCAACTGCTTTTACGATGCTCGAGATGAAAATCTGCCTCTCGATCTTTGTTCAAAATACTCCCGTAACGGTTCAATTATGTTGAGGTTTCGCGATTTTGATGACCAGGGAAAATGTTTGATGATATTCAGATGCTCCTCAAATCAATACTGAACCTTTTTGGCCATGTGCATAGGTGCATTATCATCCTGAAATATGGGAATGAGAATTGATGGTAATGAGAAGATCAGCTGAATAAAACGAAAAGACTGCCTATATCATAACAATACCTCCCCTGCGATTGACTGTGTGAAACAAACAGTCCTGATTATAGGCTTCTTATAGTGCTTTCCAAACATAACCTGGCAGTTCCATTGGAAGAATGTAAACGATGATTCATCGAACCATACCACATTCTTCCAATCATCAATTGTCCAGGTTTTCTGATCGTGGCACCACTTTTTTCGCAGCTTAGTGTTTGCTTCTGTTATAAAGGGTTTCGAAATTGAAGCCCTTTCTTTAATGTTTAATTTGTAGAGATCCCGTCCTGCTGTTTTTGTCGAAATAGTATTGTTCAGGTGGGTCTTGCGTTCTGACGTCTCTTTGCCACAGCAGTTTTATGTTGTTTGGTCACAATCCTTTTTAATTTTCGACGGTCCCTCTCTGTTAACTCTGATGTACGCCAAATATTCCTCTTCGCAGAGGACACTTTACCTTGTTTTTGTAAGCTGTCATCACCGTGCTTGCTGTCACTCGTGACATGTCAAACAGTTCACCTGTTTTCGTCACATACTCTGCAGCTAAACTGGCACTAAAGATTTGACCTCTTTCAAAGTCTAACAGGTTACACATTTCAAAGTCTAGTTGTTTTAACCATCGCACAACAAAGCTTGCAATAAACTGAAATATAACCTAGAAGGCTTAACACGTAAACTTCCCAATAAATACACTTCGCACTGTACATACCTACGCTCGACTTGCCAAAATGAAAAATGTTTAAAATTTTGCAGTTTCATATATATATATATATATATATATATATATATATATATATATATATATATATATATATATATATATATATATATATATATATATATATATATATAAATATATATAACTAATATATAATATATTTATTTATATGTTTATTTCATGTTGTGATATTCATGTATCTAGACATATATATATATATATATATATATATATAATAACTAAATAAAATAAA
>JABUQX010025636.1:0-7500 GCA_015478945.1 Trachelipus rathkii
TTATATATTATTATTAATTAATTTAATTATAATATTATGATTACTATATTATAAATGGTATTATATACATTATATTATATTTAGTATATCTTTTATACTGAGACTAATCACTATATCTACATATAATTATTACGTATAATAGGGGTCTACTATATTTCGTATATATATTATATTATATAATGTATGATAATATGTTGATATTGATACGGCTATATTATATTATATATAGGGTGATGATTTTTTATAAGTATTATATATACATGTCTATATATAATGGTATTATATTATAATACTTATTAGCTTATATATATATATATATTATATATATATATATATTATATATTATATATATACTATATATCATAATATGATTATATTATATATATATATATAAGTATATAATATATTATATACTACTTTATTTCACTATCTTTTAGTCATAACTCTAATACATATATATATATCAATCACTATTAACATCAATATCTCACTACTCCACCCCAACTATATTACTATCTCACTACCAATACCCACATATCATATATATTATTATTATATCTATATATATTATATATCATATCTACACTATATCATCTATATTACTCCACACCTATATAATATACACCTATACCTATACTTCTGCCCACACACACACATATACACTTATATATATATATATATTATAGTTAATATTATATATATTAATAATATACTATATATTATATTATATATATATATATATATATATATATATATAATATATATCTATATATTAAATATTATATACTACTATATATATAACCATATATATATATAAATATATATATAATATTATCTATATAATATATATATATACATATATATATAGTAATATATATATAATATATATTAATATATATATATTATTATATAATATATATATTAGAATAATATATATATATATATAAGGTATATATATATATATTATATATATATATATAGTATAATATATATATTAGTATAATATATATATATATAGTATATATATATATATATATAATAGGATTGATTGACATTGGGGATTAGGTTTCTTTAGTGAATGAATCTGTGATACGAGAGATATATTATTCTGAATTTTATATAATTGTGGAAATGATTATCGGACTTCAAAATTTATGGATTTTTTTTAAGAATGAGTAAAATCAGTTTTGGATGATAAATTACACTCCACAAAAGTCACTCTTGAATTTAAGTGATCCGACTTTACAGTAATTAGATCAAAATTATTTATGATTAGTAGGTTTAATTATTATAATATAATTATTTATTATTATTATATATATTACTTATTATTATATTTAATTATATATATATTATATATTAATATATATATATATATATTATTATTATAAATTAATAATATTATATATTATTATCTAATTTATTAATTATATTATTATTATTATATTAATATTAATATTTTGATATAATTATTGTATATATTAATTATATATATTATATTATTACTATTATATAATTATTATTATTATATAACTATATAATTATTATTATATATAATATTATATTTATTATTATATTATTCATATATATATTTAATATTATTTATATATATTATATTAATATAATATATTAAATTATATTATATTATTTATTATTATATATATATTATTATTATATTATATAAAAACAATTAATTATTTATATAAAAAATAAAATAAATTTAAAATTAGTTTATATATATAATAATTTTATATTTATCAATATATGTGTCAATATATATATATATATATTATATTATATTCATATTATATTATTAATATATTATTATTTGAATTATATATTTATATGATATATATTAATATATATATATATATATATGTATATAGATATAATACGAAAGTACATATATATTGTAATACATATGTATTATTATATATATTATATTATATATATATTATATATATTATTATATAATATTGTATATATATATATATATATATATATATATATTATATAATAAACTCCGAAAATAATCTCATTTCAGAAAATAATTCTAAGGGTAGCACACATAATTCTGAATTTCAAAAATAAGGACAACCCTAAATTCTCCAATCTATACTAGTTTTAATTTAAATAATATAACTATATATATTATATGATATATATAATAATATATTTATATAATTATTATAATTATTATATTATATATATTATATTATATTTATATTATCTTATATATTTATATATATATATAACTATATATATATTATATATTATATATATTTTAGATATTAAATTATATATATATATATATATATGTATATATGTTGTGTTGTCTTGTGTATGCTGTTGGGACATAACATGTTTGTATGTACATTCTACATATGTATGCATGTTTGTATTTATGTATGTGCGTATGTATAATTTTTGTATATTTATTTTTTTTCTTCTTCATGTTTTATATTTATTTTTATATAAAAGTTCAGTGGTAGAGCACTCCCAAACAAAGTGAGGGGTCCCCAGGTTCGCAACTGGTTGGGTGGCGAGATGTGAAGCTATTCTCTTTCTTGGGCTTGGCTATTATCTTTGCCGGTATACGTTAATGCTAGTACAGCTCCTTCCTTAATTGGGCTCTTCCGGAGCGGTCGTGTTTATATATATATATATATATATATTATATTTATAGTAATATATATATATATAGTAGTATATTATACTATATTATATTAATAATATATAATATATTATTATAATATATATTATATATAGTATTAATATATATATATTTATATATATATTAAGTATATATATATATATATAATAATATTTGTTCATTTGTAGCCATTGAATTAAGAGGGTTCATTACTTAAAACGCATTATTATTATCTATAAAGGTTCTTGGTTCAGGATAGGAAATGATATTTATATGTATTTTGTAATACATTTGGCAATTAGAGTGCGTCAGAATTATCTAGGCTTGGAATATGCTAAGTCTGCTTAGGTTCAACACATTTGGAAATTCTAGCCACCCTGGTCTTTGCTTTATTTGCTAGATTGATAAGAGAGACGGAGAGAGAGAGAGAGAGTACGAGAGAGAGAGAGGAGAGCAGAGGAGAGAGAGAGAGAGTCGAGAGAAGAGAGAGATGAGAGAGAGTAGAGAGAAGAGAGAGAGAGAGAGAGGACAGAGAGAGCAGAGAGAGAGAGAGAGTTATATGTTTTAATAGACATTGTTCTGTTGTTATGTGTTTGACTATGTTATTTAGTGAGTGTGTCGGTTAATGCCCGTAAGCTGTAATTAAATTTTACAGAAATCTCCTACTGACGTTATTAGGCAAATTTTTTGCGTTCCGTTTTAGCACCGGATTCGAGGTTCGTATAAATCCACCTCGCTCTCGAAAGAGGGGAATAGTTACGAAACTTTGAGGCGAGAAGAGACTAGTTTTCATACACTGAAACCTATTCACCGTGAACTTCATATATATAATATATTTATATATATATATATATATATATAATATATATATATATATATATATTATAATATTATAGATTAATTATTTATATATATATAATATATATAATATTAATATTATATTATATATATATAATATATATATTATTTCAGTTTTTATATAGCTCTGTACTTTTACTACTCGCCTCTCTCTCTCTTCTCTCTCTCTCTCTATATAATACTATTATATATATATTATATATATATATATATATAGTATATAATATTTATTAAATATATATTATATATTATATATATATCTATAATATATATTAGAATGAATATATACATATATATATATATTATAATCAGAAGAGAGAGAGATGAGAGAGAGAGAGAGAGAGAGATGAGAGAGAGAAGAGAGGAGAGAGAGAGAGAAGAGAGAAGAGAGGAGAGAGAGAGAGAGACATAAATATATAATATATATATTTAGATGTTGAGTTTATTTCTATTTAAAAGTTTTAAGCTTTTTAATAAGATTTTATTATCATTCGAAAGAGGAAAGATTGCCTTATTTCTTTCGATTTTTTTTATTTTAGTTTGAAATTATATTTATTATACTTATTTTATTGTTTATTATTAGCATTTTTATTAATTTCTTTTATTACTATTTTTTAATTAATATTGTTTAGTAAAATATTATTATGTTAAAGAGTATATTGTTAAAACTGGTCTTTAGTAATTTTCCTGTCCGCTATCCGTTTAAACAAAGACGCAGGAGGATCTTGCACGTTTATAATCCGTATTGAAAAATTAGCATTATTCAATAGCGATGATATTTATAAACTTTATTTATCTTTATATAAACTTTAAATATTAATTGTATATGTTTATTTTATTCATTTTTCTTTATATATGACCAATTTTTCGCCGAATACTAAGAGAATTTTTTCGTGACTTTTATGAAAATTAAGAAGATTCGATGTTTCTATAAATGAAAACTCGGGACGCTAAGCCCCGAGCGGCCTGAGTGTAGGAGTCGCCTCTGATATATATATATATATATATATTATATTTATTATATATATAACTATATATATATTATATATATATATATAATTATCTATTATTTAATTTAATATAATATATATATATATAATATATAATATATATATAATATTATATATATATATAATATCTATATTATAGTGTGTGTGTGTGAGCGTAAGTGTATTGAATATGTGCGCTCCGATTTATACTTTATAGTGTTTATTTGGTGAAGCGAAATTTCTCCCAACGGGTTAAAATATGATATGAATTTTCAACACTGGTCATAATTATCATCCTCTGCTATTATACTTAGCCTTTACGATTTATACTTTTTTATTAGACCCTACCTGACAAGCAGTGCATGAAAATGATTACCTGACATGCAGCATCTGACAGCCCTATTTGACAAGCAGCACTTGGGAAGTTATATCTAACAGCTAGTGCCTTGCAAGAAGCACATGACAAGTGGTAACTGAGAGACAGTAGCGGACAAGCTCTATTTGAAGTAATACCTGACAAGCTATATCTAGTATCAGTACCTGAGAAACAGTAGCTGAGAGGTCATACATTACAAGCAATACTTGTCAAACCATATCTGGCAATAAGTATCTGAAATGAATAACAAAAAAAAAAAAAAACTATGACAAATCCTACCTCAAACACCCTACTAGGCACCAGGCACACATTAGTCGACAAATTTCACCTGCAAAAGAAGATCCAACAATCCTAGTGGTTAGAGCATCCGGTACTGTTAACTCAGCAACGCGGAGTTCCAGTGTTCGAATCCCGCTGATGAAGAGTAAAATCTTCTGTGACTCATTTATTTATTATTATAATAAGGACAAGGAGTACTTGACGAAACCTACCTGACAAACCATACATAGAGGCCAAACAGAGCAACCTGAGTCCCAATTAACAAATGCCAAGTGTGAAATATCTGCTTATTATTTTTCATATTCAATTTTTATATTACAATAATTATGTAAATAATATTAATTCATAGTTTTTATATCACTTATTTATAATTTTTTAATTTATTTTATTAATTAATTTTTTGAATAAATATTTATATTTTGCTAATGTTTTATTTTGATTTTCTAATTTTTTTATCGTAATAAATCTTGCATTTAAATCAAATAATATAATAATAATAATAATAATAATAATAATAATAATAATAATAATAATAATAATAATAATAATAATAATAATAATAATAATAATATAATAATAATAAAAAAATAATAATAATAAATTATTATTATTATTATTATCTATTATTATTATTACTTATTATTATTATTATTATTATTATTATTAATTATTATTATTATTAATTATTTATTAATTAGTATTATTTATTATTCATTATTATTGATTATTATTATTATTATTATTATTATTATTATTATTCATTATTATTATTATTAATTACTTAATTATTATTATTATTTTGATTATTATTAATTATTATTATTATTATTATTATTATTTATTATTATTATTTTATTATTAGTTTTATTAATTATTATTATTATTAATTATTATTATTATTATTATTAATTATTATTATTTTATTATTATTAATATTATTCGCATCCCAGTTTCTCTTTTCCGAATACCAATTTATTATGTTGTCGACAAAGCCACCAACGACAAATCATTGAAGAGACTGAAATGATCCCAAATTTCCCAACATTATATATATATTTTCAATCTCCGCTCGATAATACTATACCGCGTATATTAGTGGGCGGGCTCTTGGCCTCCACGATCGCTGGGGAGCAAAGTATTATTTTTGACAGAAAAATATCATTTTTAACAACCGTGAATTTATATATATATATATATATATATATATATTATATATATATATATATATATATATAATATATATATATATATATATATTTTATTAATAAATATAGTATATATTATATATTATAATATATATTATATATATTATTAATATATATATATATATTATATATATATATATATATATATATATATATATATTATATATATATATATATATATATATATATACATATTAAATATATATATATTAAAAAACTAATATATTTAATAATTATTTAAAAAATAAAAAAATATAAATTCTAAATTAATTAATTTAATATAAATTTATTTATATATATATCTTTAGATTATATATATAATATATATTATATATTTATATTTATATTTATATATATATTTATATAATTATATATATATATATATTATATATATATATATATTATATAATTATATATATATATATATATATTATTATATGTGTGGTGGGTGGGTAGTGTGTGTGCTGTGTGTGTTGTGGTGTGCTTGTGTGTGAGTTGGGTGTGGGTGTAAGCTGAGGGTGTAAAGTTGACGATTGAACAGAATCCCCGAGAAAATAGATTTAAAATGATGTATGATGGCCGTCTACAACGGTGTCAATAAAGGAAGTGAGAGGGAAGGTTACAGAGAGAGAAGAATGACGCAGAAAGAGGCAAGTTTAGAAAGCAATGCTTTGTGGCAAATTCTATCAAAAGCTTTCGAATGTATCTATCACCCGCAGCAAAAATATATTCTTCGAAATGTCTAAAAGAAGAAGCCAAAGGTCAGATTAGAGAATAGGAATGTAGATCAATCATTCAGTCGAGATTTCCACACTGAAGCCATACTACTTTGCTTTTTTTTTTTTTGCTTATTTTATTTATTTTTTTTTTTTTTTTTTTATTGCTTTTTTGTTTTTTGTTTTGCTTTTTTGTTGTTTTAAATCTTTCTCTAGGAATAGATTTGAGAACTTTTGGAAAGGTACAAAGAGGTTAAAGCGATAGGACGAATAGTTTAAAGTGGATCTGAGGAATGAGTTTAACTTTCATTGACACAGAGTGAATGATCTCAATTATTTCTAGGCAAAGCGCAATGTTTAGTTCAGATACACAAGTTTTTAAGACTACGGGAGGGGTATCGTCAGGATCTATATATATATATAT
>JABUQX010025636.1:10000-28903 GCA_015478945.1 Trachelipus rathkii
ATTCAAGACGTTTCTACACGCTGAACGAACTTATGAAATGCTTAAAAGATTGTTTGAACAAAAAGTTTCCCCTATCATATACGCTGCTGAATGCCCATCAGAAAATGTTGACTGATTTTCAGTGCAAAATTATCATTTTACTTTGAGCCATTTGACAACATTCACTCAAAACAAGCATTAAACGTGAAGTAACAGTCCCCCAAGTGATCCCTTCCATTTTAGCAATAAATCTATTTTAAAATAAGGCAATTAAAAGAAAAGCTTCAGTGGAATAATTACACTCTTGAAGAGCTTAAGAAATCAGTAGAACAAAAGACTTTCAAGTTTCTATGTAATAAATCTTTGTGTGTAGCTACTTTCTTAGATCTGCGATTCAAAGCTAATTTTTCAACATGATCAGATGAATCAGTAAAAATATGGTCGTTGAGGCAAGGAAAGAAATGCATGAAAATTTAGCTTCTGACTCTTCTGCTGAAGATGATTCACGTAGTGGGGAACGTGAAGCTGAGGTTCCATTTTCATTTCTTTAATGGATTGTTTTAAAGAAATTGTGGCATCAAAAACGTCATACCGAAAAGAAAGTGAGAGTGAAAAAAGAAAGTCCCTTTCTTCTGACGATTTGATTATTGTACATAAAAGTAAAAGGCTTACATACGGAAATTAACATCAAGAAACTAAACAAATATATAGTTGCCTACTTTTTGACCCAGTGAAGACAATGATATCGCCTTCGATGGTGGAAAACACTGGAAATAGTTTTATGAATTTGAAAAAACTAGCAATAAAATACTTTTTAGCTCCACCGTCATCAGTCGAAAGTGAAAGAATATTTAGAACAGGAAGGAAATATTTATGAAGCCAAAGAAATAGGTTATCCCCTGAAAATGGAGAACAGCTAATGTTCTGTCATTTTACCTTAGAGCTTATTCAAATGAAGTTTGGTTTAATATCTTTTTAACTACGAACTATTTCAATTTTTCATTTACTTATTTTTAATATGTGAATGGTTGTATAGGTAAGAAATAGTTATTTACTTTTTTGTTTTAAATTACTTTGTATATAACCCGGTAAACATGAATTTTCTTGGACGGGGTTTCGCAATTGATTATTGGTGTGCTGATTCCAAAAATGTAATATCGGTTTTTTTGCATATCACATCGCATTTGTGAGATATTGTGTGTAACACCGATTTGTAAAATTTTATGATTTTTACCTTTTTCAAGACGGTGTATCACAATTACTGGGATATATATATATATATATATATATACTATATATAATATATATATATATAATAATATATATACTAATATATATATATATATATATATATTATATTATATATATATATATATATATATATATATCTATATATAAATATATATATAGTATATATAATATATATAATATATTATATATATATAGTATTATATATATATATTATATCATATATATAATATATATATATATAATATATATATATTATATATATATTAATATATATAATAATATATATATATATATATATAATATATATATATATAATATATATTATATATATATATATAATATATATATTATATATATATATATATATATATATATATATATAAATATATATAATATATTATATATATACCTGGATATATAAGGGAGAAGAAACAAATCGCAATGATATAATACATGTCTTTGATAGATATATGTTAAACTATAATACAACTATGAATAAAGAGTATTATGGGACAACATGAAGTAAATGAAGGAATGGGTTTTTTAGTTAATGTACCATACCTTACGATGGAGTAAACTTTTCTCTTCGTAGACGATCTACGTGCATAGGTCTGGAATATCCCTCATTCAAGGCTCAACAATAGTCGGCATCATATTGATATCCCCTCCACTTGCCTGGTCAACGTCCTTCCATGAACTTTAGATCTTGATGGAAGCCTTCACAACTGCTCATTCACTAACATCGAACTAGGTTATACGGAAATTTTCTTAGGTGAGAATGTAAGCAGTGCAACTTTATACTCATTCTGCATCCATGAGAATGAAACTGTCTAGCAGTTCCTGTACAATGTTAGTTGTTCCTCGGCTTTCTGTTCTCCAGAAATTCTGTGCTAACATTGAAAAATGCATTAACCGCTCTTGCCTCTACACAGCACAGGTCATTTGCAGTCACTGTTGTACGCAAAGGCAACGCATCACGGAGGAATGTCCGTATTTTGTGGGCCATCAAATATCCAGCTTTTTTCTTCTCGTCATCAGACCAGGAAACGTTGAGGACATATATAGCGGAAGTATTCACCATCATGGTCCAGGCCTCACAATTTTTTTTTTTTTTTTTTTTTTTTTTTTTATATAAAAGGTTAATATCCTCACAGGCATAGCCTATTCAAGGAGGGGAACTTCTAGGTAATTTCTACCTAGGATCCGAAATAGGATTCGAACCCGCGCCGTTGAATGCGACTTCCGTCTCTAAACTAACCGTTGTGCCACGGTAGCCGGCATTGTTTCATCAAAACCAAGTTTTTATGTGTAGTGGAGGTAAGATGAACGTTTTCTCTCTGTACAAGTGGTTCACGTATCGATGTTCTGTCACCTGGCGTCAAGTTTTCCCTCGGTGGCTTCTCTTTTCGTCCAGTGATCCTTTGCCGCCCGGCTGTCCCAATAGCAGAGGAAGCAGGGATATTTGGTGAACCTGCTTGCTGACCGAGCAAAAATGTTTACCATTTTGAGGTCGACGCATATTTCCCATCCATGTCCTGATATTGTAGCCTCTCCTACCCTGTCCTGATTTTTTGCATACATCTCTCCGTCAATCCTACTGAGTAACCCTAGCTAGAACCAGAAGCACACCTCTTGCGTGTGTAACAATCCACACTTTAAACTGCTCTTGGAACTGTCAATAAACAGTCGCCACTCACCTGCCTCGTATGCTGGGAGTCCCATAGCGAGTAGTAGGCCTGCAACTTCACGCAATACACAGGTTACCATCTGACTGGAAGAACCTCCGCAGCCTGCTTCTCTGTTGCGATAAAATGTTACTCTTGTGGCCATGGGTCCAGTAGTCATTTTTCCTGCAACCTCGAAGCCAACAGCTCAGGACAAACTTCGGCAAATACAACTCTCAATACAAGATCGTTCAGTTCACCCTGGTGTGAACAATGACGAACCATCCGACTGTATTTCAGATGAGGAAAGACACATCCAGGTCATTGCATCATACATGTGACGCTACTAAAAGTTACACATCTGTTCCGAATATCGACGCAGTAAAATTGCCTTCTACTGTAGATATTATGCGGAAGGTAACCGTCTTATAGCTACGTAGTGGCGCACATGAATTTTGTCATTCCTAGGGATATGCAAAAATAGGGATCCATGATTGCACGAAAAACGGGATGTGATACAGCAAATCCTAGAATATATATGGAATCACCACTTCCGAATTACTTATACATCTGCTACAAAGCTCATCCAAGAAAAAATTTCCACCTTTTTTGTTTGACCAGTGTAAGTTTATTCGTTTATTTTTTCCCTAAATGATGACCGACTTTGAAAATACTATTCGGCCGAATAGCGAGCGATTATTCGGCCGAATATTCGGTATTCGGCCGAATACACTTTTAGCCGAATATTCGGTATTCTATTCGGCTTTTTCACTAACTTCGGCACATCCCTATATATATATATATATATATATATTATTATATATAATATTATTAATCGCTAGAAGATCAATGTATTAATATGTTTCGTTTTATTTGAATATATTGCCGACATGGTTTCGGAGAGCACACTGCGCCCATTTTCGGAGGCTTAATTACAACGTAGACATGAAACAAAATTATCTATGAAAAAAAATTACAAAAATATACAAAATTTATTTTTTTTTTTTTTAGAAAAAAATGCTGTATAAAAATAAAGTAAATATAAACAAAATTAAAATAAAATAATATATAAAATTCCACCTTAAAGAAAAAAAAATTGCTTTTCAAACCCTTTAACTATATAATATAATATTATATATATAATATATATATATTATACCTATATATATATATAGCTTAAATCTTTTTACTATATATAATATATATATATATTATATATATTATATATATATATATATATATATATATATATGTATATTATATATATAAATATAATAATATATTATATATATATAATATATATATATATATATATATATATATAAATAAGTTAATTAATAATATTAAATAAATAATATAATAATAATAATAATAAATATATAATAATAAATAATAATAATAGATAATAATAATAATAATAATTAATAAATAACTACTTTTTAATTTATTTTGAAATTGACACAATAAAATTCATATTTGAATTTAATAACCTCTATTCTTCACCAATAATTTCATTTTCACTTTGTGTGTGTGTGTTGTGTGTAAGCGTGTGCGTGTGTATGAGAGAAGAGAGAGAACGAGAGGAGAGAGAGAGAGGAGAGAGAGAGAAAGAGAGAGAGAGAGAGAGGAGAGAGAAAGAGAGAGAGAGAGAGCAGAACGAGAGAGTATGTGGTAAAAGGTGTGTGGGTGTGTGTTTGTGTGGGTGTCTGTTCCCGGGTATTTTATATTATTTTCTTTTTGATAATAGAAGTGGGCTTTCAGCGTTTAATTGTTAATCTTTCAGAGCTCTATAACTTTAGAAAAATTACAATAAATTTAACAAACAAAAATTTTCAAAGCATTGGTTTTGGCAATTCTGATTCCGCTCTAAACTTTTTTACAATGCATTTGGTTGGGCAATTCTGATCGCTGTAGAATTGAAACCTCCCCCTGTGATAATTTGGCTTTATCTTTTCTTGTAACAAAAAAATTACAAATAGATGTTTATACTATTGTAAAAATTGGCATTATTTCCTTGTAATAAAAAAAATACAATTAAATGTTTATTATTGTTAAAATGTCATTAAAAAAGATATTTTAAATAAAGAAGGAAAAAATTATTTTGAAATTTTTAACAATATGGAAAAAAATAAAAAAATAGTTCGTTTTTAGTTGCTATTATTTTAAATTAATACATATGTTGATATTTGAGACATAATTTATATCTTAAAATATATATATTTAATTCTAAAGCCGATTCATTGATAATAATTTTTAAAAAATAGTGGAAGATCGCTGCTGAAAAGTGTCTATTTTATTAAATTTAAATGCTAAGTATTTAGCAAGGAATTAAGAATTACTTTATACTCGGCTTTTGTGTAAAGATGAACCACCCCCTCTCAACTATATGGAGGGGAAAATGTGTCGGGCTGTATAGACAAATAGGCATGAACGACATTCAAACATCTTCCAGTTCTCCCTACCCTCCATTTTTAGAACAAATGTTCATTTACAGAGAGAAAATATTGTACAAAAAAAAAAAAAAATCACTTGAGAAATCACAAAGAGAAATCACAAAGTAGATACTTGATAATTTTGTCTAAATCATTTGCCAAACCCACGACCCTTTTGCTACTCTTTTACGCTCAGAGAAACTTTTCTTAAAATACTGTTCATTCTAGAATCTAGAAAGCCACTAGTGCAAAATTTATTCTTTAGAGAAAGTAAAATTGTAAATTTTGCCATATTGAAGGATAAAATATTGAAATGCCTCTAGTAAATTAAAAAATCTGAAGAGGGGATGGATAGTTTAAATAAAATTAAGATTCCAAATTAAATAAAATGGAATTAAAATTAAGGCAACTATAGAGTTCCGCACAGTGTATATAAATACTGTATTAAAACTATAAATAATTTAATGTACCAAAATGGTATAAACGAATTATTTGAATTTCTTTTTTATTCATTTTCGTACATTTTATGTTTATAGTTTCAGTAAAAAAAAAAAAAAGGCTAAAATGAAAACCCCACTCGGCTCTTGAAACTAGGCCTTGCACACATCGTTTATGGATTAAACTATCGATATTTGTTTTGATTATCGATATATCGATAATATTAATATTTTTACGACACACTATTTTGATACAATTATATCAACGATTCTATTGTGCAGACAAAATGTATTTAAATAATTTAAGAAAACTTCAAATAATTTTGCGACTAATTTTTTTATGTTAGATAGGATAAACAAAATGTAAAAAAATTAATATAGCGCTACGAAAAGTGGTGTAGTTGCATAATAAACAAAGAAAATCTATAGACTTTTCAAAGGACTTTATTTAGATTAAAAGTCTCATAAATATATGTTGAACCTAAAAATCATCGTAATTTTTTTTCTGCATTTATTCATCGGAAATATTTAGAAAGTTTTTTTTTATTTTCCCCATTTAGGGAGCTCGAGCCGACGGGGGACAGAGAGGGACGAAATCCCCCCGTCGTCCACTGGGAGGCCGAGAGACTCCGACTCCACACTTTTTCTTCCTGTTTTTTTTTTTTTTTGGGGCCCTTCCTGTTTTGCCTTTTAACCCTATGGTAATTCCTTTTAGTTAAAAAAAGTAATTTTTAAATTCCCTTTACACTATGGTATTACTTAAACTAAAGGAATACCACATGGTAACCACAAAGATTGCAGGAGTCGGGGTCTCTCGGCCTTCCGGTGGACGAACGGTTGGGACTCGTCCCCCTCTGTCCCCCGTCGGCTCGAGCCCCTAAATATATATATATATATATATATATATATCAGGTATATATATATATAGTATATATATATTTATATTAATATATATGTATATATATATATATATATATATATATATAATATATAGTATATATAGTATATATAATATATATATATATATATATATATATATAATATATTATATATATATATATTATATATATATACTATAGTAATATATATATATATTACGTATATATATATATATAAGTATACTAGAAACAGAATTGTTTTTTTTTTTTTTTTTTTTTTTTACACTTGTCACCGCAAAACCACTCCCGGCAGAGCCCTATGTCTGACACGAAGGGGGGTGCTTGCAGACGCCTCAGAAGCCAACTAGCTAACGTAAAATTACGGCTCAGGATGAGCGACAAACCGTCAAGGTTGTTGCAGTGGGGAGATTAAAGTTCAGCAGAAAACACAGAAAGATGGTAGGTAGAATTCACGCAGGACAGAGGTGGGCAGGCAAGATAGAGCAGGCAAGCGAAGTACTAGCCTGGAGTTACCAATATCAACACAAAACTCCATGTGCAGACGACATGCACACTAGTGGTACGAGGGCAACGTGAGAAGGTGGTGGTAGGCCAGTGATGAGTTCCCTTCGAGCACCTGCCCGCTGCGGTACTTATAGAAAGAGATAAAACACCAACATCGCTCCGAAATGTGAACTGGAAAGTACAGAAAATTTTATAAGCCTTTTGTCCTTTGACTCAACCCTAATCCAAAAGTTGGGTGAAACAGAACCCCCCCCCCAATATGAGAGCAGTACTCCATATAAGGCTGATGAGGCCCTTGTATAGCTGGAGTAACTGAGCAGAGGAAAAAAAGGTTCGCAGTCTAAACAGAAACCCCAGTTTCTTTGAGGCACCCCAGCCAATGTTTGTGATGTGAGTTTCCAAGACATTTTTTTGTTTTATGTTAAGGCCAAGGATGTTTATATTGTCAACAGAAGAGACGAGAGAACTGTCGAAAGAGAAAGGAAAGTTAGAAGATGTCTTAAGAGAGGGAGATTTGTAGAAGTTGAGTTTTTAAGAATTGAATTTCACAAGGATAAGAAGACGACCCACCCGGAAATTCTATCCAGATCAGCAAGAAGAGATCGAAAGATTAAGACGAGAGGCAATTCTAGAAGTAAAAGAGGGAGCCAGAATTTGAAAATGAGTTGAAGAATGAAGGGCGAGTCATCGGCATACGAGTGGATAGAGTTGATGTGCAGGTGAGAAGATCAATTATGAAGAGTAGGAAAAAAAGTAGGAGATAAGGAACCGAACCCTGAGTAACACCATTTTCCCAAAAAAGCAAGAAGTGGTTTCCCCCGCCCCAACAGAATATTGAACGAATTTGACAGAAAACTAGACATAAGAAGCAAAGAAAAAGAGGTAAATCCAAAGGAGGGGAGCCTTGGAAAGCTAGTGACGCGTGCCATACCCGGTCAAACTGCTTTGGATATTTCAAGCGCCACCAAGCAAGTCTCCGCGTAGTTCCTAAGAGCGGAAACCATAAATCAGTAAGATAGGAAAGTATATCGCCAGTAGACCACGAGCGGCCGAAAGCATACTGGCGATCGGAAAAGAAGTGAATGAGATTCCAGATAGATCTAAGAAATAAGAGTTGAGAAGGGTTTTCAAAGCATCTTAGATAGAGTACAAGTGAGAGCTATAGGGTGATAGTTAGAAGGATCAGAGCGACTTCATTTTTTCGAAATAGGTTGAACATGTGCGTGCTTCCACCTGAGGAAAAAGTGTTAGTAATTGAGACATAGAGAATATGAGTTGAACCGAGGGGAGGGGTCAGCAAACGGAAGCACACTCCCTCAAAAACTCGGGGAGGAATGCCGCCGGGCCACCCGCCTTCCTACGTTCATAGATTTCAGGTGCCATGCACCGATCAAATGTAATCACAGGCAAAGGCATAGGGCACCTGAGAGGAGAAGGAGGAGGATGAGGAATGCCAGAATCGTCTAGGGTT
This sequence comes from Trachelipus rathkii, assembly GCA_015478945.1. Lineage (NCBI taxonomy): Eukaryota > Metazoa > Arthropoda > Malacostraca > Isopoda > Trachelipodidae > Trachelipus > Trachelipus rathkii. Next base: position 18,638 of record JABUQX010025636.1, read on the forward strand.
GAGTTAAAAGAAAATAGGAGGCCGAAGAGATTGGCCTTTTTCAAGTTGGAGAATTACACAGACCATCAATCGAATATGAGGAGGAAGGCAGATTTACAGAAGTTGTTAAAATTGTTTTGGCAGAGGCCAGAAAGATTTATCAGTGGGAGACCAAAAAGGATAGCGCACTTTCGTTTGATGAACGCCCGCTTTGCTTCGTATCGAAGAGTAATCCCTGCAACGATTTCTAGCTAATGAAAATTAGCAAGAGCGACAGGAGAAACGAGATTTTTCCCAACCTCCCCGAATAAACGCCACTGTCCTCTAACCTGAATGGCAGAGAACAAGCACTATCGAACCATGGATTTAAAATGAGGAGAGAAGATTAGTCGAAGAAAGAATGAAACGCTGCTCATCCATCAAACTATTAAGGCTCCACCTTAATCTGGGCAGAAGTCTAGAGTCCCAGAGAACAAAGCAGTCATTCCAAATTATAGTTAGCGTAGAACAACAACGCAAGGCCCCAATCGGCCCGATAAAAGTGCCAGAAAAAACGCGTAGGGCAGGATGGACTGTTGGAGAGAAAGTATTAAAATTAAGAGATATAGGTTGGGGTCAGATTTTACAATCGGAGCGAAGGTGGTGGTAATTTATAGAGAGAAAGGACTAGTGGTAAACATAGGTCAAGTGTGGGTTCAAGAATTGGTTGGGACGATTCGGAATGTGTGGTGGGTTCTTTAATTAGTTGAATCCAGATTGTTGAGAATGCTAAATGATTCGGACTCCTCCCCACCTAAATCCGTATGAGAGGACCCCAACCATTCAAAAAAGTGTGTACATTGAAATCCCCTAATAGAGATTAGTATTTGGATGAGAAGATGGAACAGTCTGTTACACTTCTACTATAATATATATATATTATTATATATATATTATAATTATTATTATATATATATATATATAATATATATATATATTATATTATTATATATATATATATAATTATATGTATATAAATATATATAATAGGCTTTATATCGATGTTAACTCCAGCGCGAGATTTTTTAAAAAATATGAGAAAATTTGCATTTATTATGAAAGGTATTTTTTTAACCAATGAAACTTAAGAAAATAGTTTTATGTAAAAATTGTGGGCTTTAAAAAGGTATAAATTGGTTCTTTAACATATATATATATATATATATTAACTATATATATATATATTATATATATATATATATATATATATATATATATATATATATATATATATATATTATATATATATATAGTTATAATATATATATATATATATATATATATATATATATATATATATAATATATAATTGATATTATTATTATTTTTACATATTTTTAATTGTTTGATCGGGGTGGCCTTTCGACCCGCCCCCCCTCTATGATTTTACGCCCACGTCCGCTACGTTTAAGTAATACCAAAGTGTAGAAGGGAAGAAAGATTTTTGCTTTATTTTTTACCTAAGGAATAAATACCCTATAGGTAAACGCAAAGATGGCAGGAGTCGAGGTTCTCGGCCTCCGCGGGGGACGACGGGGGGAACTTCGTCCCCCTCTGTCCCCGGTCGGCTCGAGCCCCAAAATTTTGAAATTGAAATTTTTTAAAAATATTTCCGACGATAAATGAAAAAAAAGTAACAATAATAACAATATAATAATAATATATAAATAATAATAATATATATAATAATAATAATAATAATATAAATATATATAATAATAATAATAATAAATAAGCTTACAAAATAATTGCAACGAAAAGGAACATTTATTAAAACTATATAAAAGTTCAGTTTATAAGTCTGTTTTGAAAGCTTTTTCACAGCTATTTAAATATGAAATATTATAGTAATGCTTATAAAAGAAAAGTTATATTTTTATATCCTTTTTTTTATATTTCTTTTATTTTATCAACCAGAATATAATCAGGAGTACGCATGCGATTGATGTCAATATATAATAATAATAATATATATTATATATATATATATATTATAGTTATAATATAATTTTTATATATATATATATTATATATACTATATTATATATATATATATCAGTAGAACACCTATATTAATATAATTATATATTTATATATTTACTATTATTAAAATATTGAATTATTACACAATCATTTATATTATAAATATTAATACATATATATATATATATTAATAACTATATATATATATATATAATATATATAATAATTATATATAATATATTAATATATATATAAATATATATATTTTAATATATTATATATACATATTATAATTATATTATTATAATTTAAAGTGTATATTTATTGTCGTTATATTGTGATTGTAAATATTAATATACTGTAATATTAAAATATTTTATTTAAAACATATTAAAATATCACAGAGTTAGTTTTAAATTAACATTAATAATAATAAGATAATGGTTATGTTATTATTTATTAATGTTAATTAAAACTAACCTCTGTGGATATTTAATATGTTTTAAGTATAAACAGTATTTAATATCAGTTTGTATTATAATCTAAGGGGAACGTAACCTCTGTAATTATTATACAATATGTCTTAAGTTTGAAAAATTTAAAATTGATTAATATAATATATAAATTATATATAATATAATATTATATAATTAATATATATATTTATAATTATTATATATAATTAATTAAATATATTAATAATATTAATATTATTATTATATTATATTATTAATATTAATATAATATATATTTATATTATTATTTATGGTTGAAATCTATCTAAAATGACTAAATTATATATATTATACTGGAGTATATATATTAATAAATTAATGGTCTAAAGGTTACGTCAACGTAATCCAATCTAGTTTAGGCTTTATAAGTATTTTCGTGTATATTATATTTGGAGCATCAGATTCGCCATAGCTACTCTTGGCACATTAAATTTTTGCCCACGTGGAGGGGAAAATTAGGTTTAAGGGTTTATATTAGCAAAAACACCGTTCATCCATCTATGTCTAGGTATCGGTTTAAGACCTGCTAGTTCAGGTTATAATAAGTGTTAAGTATACACTGAGTAAATCTGTGTATACTATAACAGATTAAATACGAGGGTTATCGTCAAAACCTGAAAACTAATGAAGGACTTAAATCTGTAATACCTAACCTATATGCGATCTTGACAATCCGTAAACCTAATCCTAACCTAGATAGAATTCTATGTTGCAAAGGCTAATTCTTGATACTATCTAATCTATTTTAAACAAGATAGGGTCGGTTTTGGAAAAATAGGGGGTCCCCACCCCCAATAATTTTACCTCAAATAAAGATATATATATCATTAATATATGTTTTTACTGAATATAATATATATATATATACGTTATTTATATATATTATAATTTATAATAGTATATATATATATATATATATATATATATATATATAATAATATATATCGACTTTTACAAATAGAATTGGATTTTTCCTCGGTGCATGTATACTAGAGAACTAGAATTGATCACTCACACTAACAAATGGCTATTTTTTTGCAATTTCAGGCGATAATAATTTTTAGTGTTCGAAAAAGCTGATTAAAATAAAAATATTAGATAAAGGCCTTAAAATAAGATTTCATATCTTTTAACTAATACAAATTAATACAGTTAATTAAGTTTGTAGTAACGATAAAGTGATTCAAATTTCCTGCTGTCATGTACCTTCCGGAAGTTTCCAATTAAATTTGTTTTTGTTCTTCATTTATTAAAAGTTTAGTTTAAGTTATTATTAATGTTTGCACAATAATGTTGTTTTTTTAACGTTTGTCTTCTTTTGTTCAGCGATTCTAGGTTTTTTTTTATTATATATATATTTTTTATTTTATAACATTTTAACAGAACTACCCTTGTAAGGTGAAACCGTATAGAATTATATTAATAATAGTTAGTTATGATGGTGACTCTGTCAGTTACTGATCTGGGGGAATCTATTGGTGACAGGTCCTCTGTCCCTTTTTTTTTCAATTTATTCTCGGAAAATTCAACGGCTCCACCACATTTTCTTATAAAAAAATATTCAATTTTCCCGAATTTAGGGGGCTCGAGTCGACGGGGGACAGAGGGGGGACGAAAGGATTCCCACCGTCGTCACACCGGAGAGGCCGAAGAGACCTCGGACTCCTGCCTATACCTAACGCAATTCCTTAAAGTGGGCCTTAGAGAGAGTTAAGAAAAAAAAGGAAAAATTTTACTTCCCTTTCACTTTGGTATTCTGTTACTCACCTAAAGAGCCACGCAAGATCCCCTGTAAAAAATGAAATTCTCATCGAATAAAATTCTCCACTGAGTTCCAAAATTGGGTCATCTTAGTTTTTTAGTGTAGCACATGTAGTTTTCTAGTTACATGCATGTTATCGGTGTAAATAGTCTTACCGAATATATATATATATAATTATATAATATAATATATGTATACTAATAGTAGGGGGGGGGTCGAATGATCCAAATTACTACATATATGAAAAATATCAATATAATATTATATACTATTATATATATATAATATATATATAATATATATATTTATATTATATATATATATATATATATATATATATATTATATATAAATATTATATTATTATATTATATATTATATTTATTATATATATAAATAATATATATATCAATATATGTATATAATCGATTTATTACATTTTTTAAAGCAGTTCATGAATTTCATTCTAAATAAAGTAAGGTTTTATTGGTTAAAAAAAATACCTTTCATAAATGCAAATTTTCTCATATTTTTGAAAAAATCTCGCGCTGGGAAGTAAATCCGATAATAATAGCCTATATATATATATATATAATATATATATATTATATAATATATAATATATATATATATAGTATATATATATATATATATATATATTATATATAATATATATATATTTATATATGATATATATATATATATAGGTGAGTGTAACACAGGACCCATCTTCTCATCCAAATACTGTGAAGTCCTCTATTTAGGGGATTTCAATGACTACACTGAATGGTTGGGGTCTTATCATATCTGATTAGGTTGCAGGGAGGAGTTCCGAATCATTAGCATCTCGAACAATCTGGAGCAATATTAGACCACACACATTCCGGATCGCAACCAATTCTTGAACAACACTTGACCTATTTCACACTAAGTCTCTTCTCATATAAAACACACTTCGCTCCTAATTGGGTAAATCTGACCCAACCTTAGTATTCTTAATTTTAAACTTTCTCTCCAACAGCTCCATCGCCCTACGCGGTTTTTTCTGCACTTTGATCGGGCCGATTGGGGCCTGCATTGCTTCTACGCTATATAATTGGAATGACTGCTTTGTCTCTGGTGACTCTTAGACTTCTGCCGATAAGGTGGGAGCTGTAATAGTTGATGGGATGAGCAGGTTCATTCTTCTTCGACTAAATCTTTTCTCCTCATAATCCATGGTTCGATAGTGCTTGTTCCCTGGCCATTCAGGTTAGAGCAGTGCGTATCGGGAGTGGAAAAATTTCGTTCTCCTTTACTCTTGCTAATTTTCATTTAGCTAGAAATCGTTGCAGGGTACTCTTCGGAGAGCAAAGCGGGCTTTCATCAAACGAAAGTGCGCTATCCTTTTTGGTTCTCCTAATGATAACACCGTCTCGCCTCTTGCCAAAACAATTTATAGGCCATCTTAAATCTGCCTTTTCCTCCCATATTCGTCTGATGGTTCTGGTTGTTTCTATTCTCCACTTGAAAGGCATCTCTTCGGCTCCTATTTTCTTTTAACTCAACAGAAGATTCTGGCATTCTCAGGCCTCTCTTCTCCTCTCAGGTGCCTAGGGGGCTTGCCTTGATTAACTTTGATCGGGTGCATGGGAACCTGAAATTTCTATGAACGTTAGGAAACAGGTGCGCACGGACGGTCAATTCCTCTCGAGTTTTGAGGGATGTGCTTCCGGTGCTGACCCTCCCCTCGTTCAAAACTATATTCTCTATGTCCTCATACTAAACCCTTTTCTCAGTCGTTGGAAGCACACGCACATGTTTCAACTCTATTCGAAAAAATGGTGGCTCTATCCTTCTAACTTCACCTATACCTCACTTGTTACTCTATCTAAGAGCTTGAACCTTCTCAACTCTTATTTCTTAGATCATCTTGATCTCATTCACTTCTTTCCGTCGCCAGTAGGCTTTGGCGCTCGAGGTCTACTGGGATATACTTTCCTTCTTACTGATTTATGGTTATTTCCGGCACTCTTAGGCTACGGGGAAACTTTGCGGGTGAGCGCTTGAAAATCCAAGCATTTGACCGGTTGCACGCGTTCACTGCTCTCCAGCTCCCTCCTTTGGATTCTCCTTTCTTTTGCTTACTTATGTCTAGTTTCTCCTTTCAATGTTCGAATATCGGGCTGTGTTCATGGGCGACATTCTTCTTCCTTTCTTTCTCTACTGTTCTCTTGGTTTTTTTTTATACCCATTCTTGTTCCTACTCTCATTAATGATCTTCTCACTGCTCCTCTAACTTATCCACTCGTATGCCGATACCTCGACCCTTCATTCTTAACTCATATTATATCAATATTATATTACTGTATATCTATTATTATTATTATTATCCATATATATAAATATACTAGATATATTTTTTCATCGATATACTTAATTATTATTCACGATATTCTCTATCTTTAATGATCTTGATCTTATAGCGATAGGTAATTTCGAGAGATGTGGCGAAAGAGCTCCCGGCCATGATACCTTGTGAAAATATCAATTCTTTAAACACTCAACTTACTACAAATCTCCCTAACTCTTAAGACATCTTCTAACTTTTTCCTTTTTCTCTTCGATCATGTTTCTCTCGTTTTTCAGTTTCCATTTTGTGCTAATTTCTATACATGCGTCTCACTTTTCTACTGATATTAATTTTACATCTTAATATATTTTGTCTTTGTGTATTAATTTCTTTTTTCTTACATCCATTTACTATTTTTTTTGGGGTGGCCCTCCAAATTAGAATTACTGGGTAGTTTCTTGTTTTATGATCTTGCGTGACTATTTTCCTCTCTTCTCAGTTTTCTTTTTTCCTTAAGCTATACATTTAGTGTCTCTTCATTCCACTCTCTATTATGGAGTTTAACTGTTCTCATTATTTGTAGGGGGGGGGGTTTTCATGGGTTTCATACCCATATCTTTTTTTTGTTAGTGGGTTGGTCATAAGTGATTCATTATATATATTTTGGTCATTTTTTTTATTATTTAAATTTTTTCTTGTACTTTCCATGTTTTTTTTTCTTCATTCATTTGTCTGTAGTCGTTTAGTTGTGTTTGTTTATTTCTTCTTTATTCTATAATTTGTAACCTGCAGTCGTGTATATCTATAGTGGTGCTTCGTAGGGTATTTAATCTCATTCTATCTGGTTATTTTTTTTCCTACTCATCCTTTTTTCTTGTTTGTTCTTTCTGTTTAGTTTCATCTTATTTTTGTGGTTCATGTTTGGTTATCTTATTGAGTATTTTTTCTTTGTTCTGAATTGTAATTTATTATAAGACGAGTGGCTGCGGTTTTGCTTTTTTTTTTTCTTCCTTTTTCATCTGTTCCACCTTTTTGTTCTTGTGGTGAATTTCTTTCTTTCTTTTTCTATTCTGTTTTTCCTGGCTGTAATTTTATTACTTCTTTTTCCTCTTCTTGTCATAACCTCGTTTTGTTGCTTCTTATTTTCTTGCTTTTAATTTTACTGTTAGCTTGTTTGATTTTCTTGTATGCGTTGACAATACCCCTTTATTTCTTGATAATTTAGTGTTTGTTTTCTTTTTTTTTTTTTCTTTTTTTTTTTTTTTGCATTAGATATTCTATTTGCTTTCTTGCAGTTTCGTATTTTTTCAACTCGATATAGTTGGTATCCACCACGCCACCACTATAATTTACTTTAGTAATGTATATGCGGATGACAATATTAAAATAAAACTAAACATTTTTCTTTTTTATTATATATATTATGAAAATATTTTTTTTTATTTTTTATATAAATATTTTTATTTATTTTATTATTTTATTTTAATATTTTTTATTATTTTATTTTTTTATTTATTATTTTGCATAATATTGTATTATATATTTATTTATTTATATTATTTTATTTTTTATTTTTATTTTTTTTTATTTTATTTTTATATTGTCTTTTTTATCATATTTTTTTTATTTTATTTTTTTTTTTATTATTTTATAATTATTTATTTATGATTTTATTTATTTATTTATTAATTTTTTTTTGTAATTATTTATCTTTGTTGATTTCATTATTATATTTTATTATTATTTATTTTTTTTTTATTATAATTCTTTAACTTTATTTTTCATTTAGTAAAATCCATTTCTTAAAGATTTTTCAATTTTATTTTTTTTTTATATATTTTAAAATATTTCCATTTTTAAATTATTCTATATATATTATATATTTTTTTTTTTTTAGGGTGGCTCGAGCGATCTGGGGGAACTCAGAGTTGGGGTACCGAAGTCCGTACCGTGTCGTCCAACCGTGGTAAGGTCGTGTGTACCTTTTCCGACTCCTGCTATATCTTTTTTTGGTCTTACCATGTGTATTTCTTTAGTTTAGTAAATACTTAATTTAGTTGTTATAAGGTGAATTAACAATTAACTTTGTTTTTTTAAACTATATTTGTGAATACCATAAGGTGTAATCCGCAAAGTTTGGCAGATAAGTCGGGTCTTCTGGCCTCCAGTGGAACACGTGGTGGTGACTTTTCGTTCCTTTCTGTCCCCCTGGTCGAGTCCATAATTGGGGTAAAATTATAAAAAAATACCTTTTCTAAATTATTTTTCCGATGAGTTAAAATTGCGATGATAAAAAAATGTCGATTGTTGATTTTTTAGGTTCAACATATATTTAAGAAACTTTTAATCTAAATATATGTTCCTTTGATAAGTCTATTATGATTTTTTTTCTTTTGTTTATTAGGATATGCATAAACATCTTTTTTCCGTATAGTCGCTAATATATTAATTTTTTTTTTACTTTTTTTGAGCGTTCCATTTTTTTACTAAATAAATTTTTTTATGTACAATTTATAAAGTTTGACATATTAAATGAATTATTTAATAACATTTGTCTGAAATATAATTAGGATATCGTTGATATCAATTGTATTAATTTTTCATAATGTGTGTTGTATATTAAAATTTATATATTTATCGTTTATTATTTTCGTATTAATTCAAAACAAATATTTCGTTATTATAATTTCCATAAACGTAATTGGTTGTTGCGGGCTTGTTTCAAAGAATGCGAGTGGGGTTTTTTCAATTTAGCCTCTATTTATCTTTTTTTTAACTGAACTATCAAAAGTTAAAAATGTTATGGAAAATATGAGATAAATGAAAGAAATTTCAAATAATTTCGTTTATACATTTTGGTACTTTAATTTTTTATTTTATAGTTTTTTGATACAGTTATTTGGACGGATTTCTCTTCCTTCTTATAGTTTTCCTTATTCTTTTTATATTCCATTTTTTTTAATTTTAATTTTTGTTTAACTTTTTTTTTAATTTTTAAACTATTCTCATTCCCTTTCCTTTCAGTATTTGTTTTTTTAATTTTTTACTTAGAAAGGCATTTTCATATATTTTTATGCTCTTCAATATGTGTCAAAATTTACACATTTTACTTTCTCGTTAAAGAATAAATTTGTCAGTTCTTTATCGTATGGTTCTTTTTTTCTTAGTTTTAGAATTTGTAAATGTAATTTGTAAGTATAAATTTTCTCTGAGCTCGGTCAAGAATGAGTTTATGCTAAAGGGTCGTTGGGTTTGCAATATGATTTAGAACTTTAAAGTATTTTTATTTATAAGTAGTCTATCTTTTGTGATTTTCTTTTGTTGTTGATCTTTTATGAATATTATTCAATTTTTTTTTTTTTGTACATTATATTTTCTCTCTGTATGAACATATTGTTCTAAATAGGAGGTGTAGCTACAAGCAAGATGTCTGGATTTTTGGCTTTGTCGTTTTTTCTATTTTTTGCTTCTATTTTGTTTTTTCAGCCTATTTTCCTTTTTTCCCCCCCATAGTTTTGAAGAGGGTTGGTTCAACTTTAGCTATAAGCCGAGTATAGAACTTTATTATTCTTAATTTCTGTTAATTCTTAGTATTTAAATTTTTAATAAAATGTAATTCTCGCTTTTTTTTTTTCTATGCAGTCTGTGTACTTTCCC
>JABUQX010025637.1:0-2500 GCA_015478945.1 Trachelipus rathkii
TGGCCTTACTAATAGTACTATTATATATTTGTGAGCGTTCACTTATCGTTTCTTATACAGGTAGTATTAGTAAAGTGCATGTAAGAACGCGAGCTGTTATCGATACTTGTAGTAGAGTATCACGAATAGAATTTTTTGAGAAAGCTAACATTGAATATTGTTAAACACAAAGTCTGTGAAAGGGAAAGTTAAATAGCTTATCCATTACTATTTAGGTAACCTAGGTAACCATTCTCTAATATTTAAAATTAAATGTTCTTAAATTGTGATGAAGAAACAGGGGCTGATCAGCTAGTGTTGGAGAAAGACGATTTCTTTTACTTGTTTAGATATTTCCTGCTGATAAACATTCTCTCGCTAAATACACTTGAATTGGAGCAGAGAGATATTTCCTAGCTAATTCAGGTAAGATGCAATCAGGATAAAGAGCTTTTCTTTCTTTCCACCATAACAGTGGATCAGCATCCGAATTTCGTTCCATAAGTGGTGCTGCAAAATATTTATCCACAGTAGTTTGAATAGTATTTTCTAATTTATGTTGTTTTCTCTCACTGCTGCTTCTACGTTTGCATTTTAACTTTTTTCTCCTTTGATCAGTTCCACTTGGTTTGATTGTATCTGAATATTTTTCATTTTCTTCTGACGATTTTTCTTGTAGCATGTCATCAAAGCACTTTCAGAAAATTGAAAGTGTTTCCTTCTCAATATCTGCCGTTTCATTTCAGATTCTTCATGTGAATCTGTATGAGACTGATCATTTTGATCATCATTTTATTCATCAGAATCTGAACTTAATGTAATATTTTCTTTAACTTTTATAAAAAGTTTTACTTCTTCTTTGAGCATAAATTTTATTTTATTCTGATCAATAATATCAAAGGGAGCTAATTTGTATTGTGGATTTAGAACTGTTGCAAGTACATAAAGTTTCTTCCCTTTAATGGTACCAAAACGTTCAGTAACAGAATTTAAAAGTTCATCTTTCATAGTTTTTACACCGCTATCCTTCCAAGTTTTTACTAAATATTTTTGCAATGCATTAACTACAGGTATTACAAAAAGATAAATCTGCATCATCATCACTCGCTCTTTAGTTATTCTTCCAAATGGTTGTAAGCAATCTAATTATGATTCCTCCATCAGCTCCAGTGATTCCGCATTAAGATTTATAGAATTGTTTTAAAATTTGAAGAATATTTAGTAATTGCATTTTTGCTCTATGATCCCTTTCAACATATAATATCGATGAGGTCATCTTGTCTTGCCACTCTTGGATAAGCTGTGTATTGGCAAATTTTGAGATTTTTTGAATTTCAGTTAACTTAGTTGTAACAATTGGTGATCAACTTTCCTACCCCATAAAGTAATTAAAATCTTTAATTGATTTTTGAGAAAATATGGCATCATGTATTACTTACTAGCTGTAAGGAATGAATAAAACATGTCTTATTTATAACACCTGTCGCTCTCAAAACATTTTGTAATGTTTGGTGCATTATCTGTTAGGACAACATGAATAATTTCTTTTTTTTAAATCCCAGCTCTTAAATATTTCCTCACTTTTTTAGACATGATATTTTCCGTTGAATGAGAAATCATAAACTAGCTGATTTACAATATTCCACTCGTCCTTTGAAATCTTTATCACTCCAATGGCCCTTACATTAATTATAAGTTTTTTTGCTTTCATTGTTATATGAGCAAGTCCAATATCCTGATGTAATGGATATTTGCTAGAATTTCTTGCAGCTGAAGTGTTATTTTGTTCTTTACCCTTTTTATATTTGTTGGGATAATCTCTTGAAAAGAACCTCCTTGATGGAATATTATATTTCAGAACTTCGTACAAAGAAGACCTTAAATGCTCCTCTGCTGAGCTCGTCTATGGCTCTACCATCCGAATACCTGGTGAGTTTATCCTTCCTTCTCCAAAAACTTCGAACCAGCACACTTTTCTGTCACGCCTTCGTCAGTGTACCGCAGCATGGAAACCATCTTTGCCACGCCACCCTCCCCGTCCGACTTACATGCCTGCGGATTTGGAGACTTGCTCTCATGTGTTAATTCGGCATGACTCACACCGAAGTCCGTTGCAAGCCCGTTACGACGGACCCTTCCTTGTATTAAAGCGCTACCGAAAGTTCTTTACCTTACAGAAGGGGAGCAAAGCAGAAAATATCTCCGTTGATAGAATCAAACCGGCTTACTTCGAACATGATCCCGCTTCTTCCACCACTCTTGCTCCACCTTCTGCACCCGCTCCATCTACCTCTACTTCGCAAGATGATATCGACTTTATGCCCATTCTGCCTTTTACATCAACTTGTTCGCCATCTGATCCTTTGCCAACTCCTTCAACTATTGTCACTCCTTTGCCAGCTACTTCAGCGCCCCGCGCTACGACATCTCCGCCTCCTGTTCCAATACAGATTCCTCCTCCGAATCCAGAACCGATTCCTCCTCCGAATCCGGGACCTATTTCGACTCAAACCTTACCGCC
>JABUQX010025637.1:7500-17500 GCA_015478945.1 Trachelipus rathkii
GCCGCCATCTTGTTTGTTTACATTTTTTCATAAGAACTTGCTAAATTCGGCAAGCATGGGAAATAGCAACCTTACAGAATTAAGGAAATTCCTTACGTTTGATTATCATTTTTAACGATTTTGCGGTAAGTTTGACAAAAACGAACGCAAAGCTGGAGCATTTCTTATGTTTGTTTAGGCAACAAATTGCAAAAATGCAAGGCTTCACATGATATTTTGGAGCACGTATAAAGCCTGCGTCTCTCTCTCTCTCTCTTACACACTACATGATTAAAAAAAAACTCTGCTAAAAACTTGTATTTTAACTTTAGGAAAAGAAACACATATTTGTGAATTGTGATAAACCTTTCTGTGCGAACTTTAAGAAACTGTGTACTATTAGTCGATTACTTACTATAATTAGTGAAAGCAAACTTATTTAGTAGAATTTAAACAAATCTCAATTTTCGTTTTTTTAAGAAAGACATTTGAAAAAGGGAAAAGTTCCGCTAAATACCGGCCATAACCGGAACTTTTAAAAAATCCAGGTTCCGGTATATCCCTACTCTCTACCAATCCTCTCAAACTCTCTTCAGATTCACCACACAAAATCAAATCATCTGCATATAAAACGTTGGGCACCCTCCACTCACCTACATTCTAACACCATTTCCTGCCACCCCATCTCTAATTCTTTCATAACCCCATCCATATACAAATTGAATAACCAAGGAGACATAACACATCCCTGCCTCACACCGCTATTAATATTAAACCAATCATTTTTGACACCATTTATTCTTACACACGCTTCACTATCGTCATACATACTTTTGATTCCATTCAGAAGCATACCACCAACACCATATATTACTAACACCCGCCATAGGGCTTCCCTATTAATCAATATCATATGCTGTTGCAAATCGCCTAAAACCTAAATACAATTTATTTTCCTCTCCCTCATTTTCTCAACAATTTGTTTCATTTAAAAATTTGATCCATACATCCTCTACCACTCCTAAACGCACCTTGTTCTTCACCAATCAGTGCTTCAGTCACTCGACGCACTCTTTCGACTAAGACACCAACATATATCTTCCCTATAACACTCAATAAACTAATTCCCCTATAATTCCTACAGTTGCCCTTATCTCCCTTACCATTACTACTCCAATCCCTCCAACGCTTTATTACACAACTTCCAAATCCAATCAATCGCCATCTCACCTTCGTTCTTGATCATTTCACCAGTAATTTCATCAATACCTGCGATTTACCATTCTTCAACTTTCTCACTCTACCCATTACCTCTCCTTACTAATGACCTCATCCCCAAAATACCTATTCCTTCTTGCACCATCAAACCCACACACATTCACTATCACCTCTTCATTACAGTTAATATTATACAGATTTTCGAAGTGTTCTTTCCACACTCCCCTCACATCCATTTCATCAGTTACAAAAGCACCATCCCTATTCATTATTCTGAGCAGGTTCCCCTTATTCTCATTCTTAACCTTTCGCACTTCCTTCCAGAAGAGCTTCCTATTCCCTTCAAAGTCCCCGTTCATCCTTTTTGGTTTTTTTTTTTTTTTTTTTTTTTTCATTTTACCAAGCCACTTTTAACCTACGTATGCACCTTTTATATTTCTTTTTTCCTCCTTATATATTTAACAATATTTCTTTTTGAAATTTTATCATTGGCTTTAGTACATTTCAACCACGCTTCTTTTTTACTTTTAACTGCTTGCATCACCTCTTCATTCTACCACTCACTGTTAACACTCTTACTTCCTACTTTAGCACATCCACATACTTCCTTTGCACTACTAACAACTGCTTCCTTCATTTGTTCCATAAATTTGTTCTAGTTTCAACTTGTTCACATTCAACTATTTAACTTGTCGATCGCTCTTACATACTTTCCTTATTACCTTGTTCACTTAAACTTCTCACTCTTAATTTTACCACTTCCTTCGCATCCCTTCCTCTCCATTCAAAGCCCCACCTAACTCCAATTTTACATGAACAACATAATGATCCGATAATTCCCATGTCCTAATTCCCCTCACTGATTAGTAACATCCAACACATACTTCAACATCTCCTTCTTCACCAACACAAAATCAATCATACTTTTCACTTCAATACCATCTCTACCCTACCTACACCAACTCTAGCATACTTAAGGATATATATATATATATATATATATATATATATATATATATATATATATATATATATATATATATATATATATTATATATATTATATCAATATATATATTTTATTATATTTATATATATATTATATATTATATATATATATATATTATATATTATATATATATATATTATATATATATATATATACGGTATATTATAATGACAATCACTTTAAATTATATGTTTTGATTAAACACAATCTAATTGAAAACTCAAAAATGCACAAACAAAATGATGAAATGGATGAAGATGAATAAATGTAATAGAGCTGTTTAGGTTGAAGGATTTGTCTATCTCTCAAAAGTTAAATTTCTTGTCAGGAAAAGACTTTAATTAAGATGTTAATTTTAAATGAATAAAAAAATCAATTTACAAAAGTTTTTATTAAAGGCCTAAAAATCTGTCCTTCAGATTGGACAAAATAGTCCAAAAAATAAGTTAATAGGTTAAAAAATTTAAAAGAATTTAAAGATAAAAAAAAAGTTCAAATAAAAAAGGGAGGCATAATAGTGTCAAAGGGAAACTAAAGGTATTTGTACTTTGCATATATTTAAACATGGAATACTACTGACAAATCTGTTTTCAGTGTTGTTTGGAAACAAAACAATTAATCAATACTACTGTTAAACCTAATATCATTGAAAAATTAACAATGTTTATTTATTCATTAGTTTTAATTTTAATTCTAAAATAATTTTGAGTACACAAGGTCAAAAATAGCTGACTTGAGATGTTCATTAGAATATCTTATATATTAAATACTAAAAACCTTTCTCCATTCTTCAAAAAAGATGAGAACAAAATGGAATCTTAACTCGTACTTATTTAAAAAGATTAAGAGAGATTTCTCTATCCATTGATTAGCATAAAACCTTCTTCTCCATCTTAAGTTAACTGAAGCAGATGTCATTTTCATTCTCCCAAACTTTTGACAGTCTTAATTAAGATGATGATCACAATAGAAGTTTGCTAAACAAGAAGATTCGGATTCAGGAAGATTTTTGTTGGGAGAATCTAAAGAGAGAGAAGCAGGACTGGATGCAACCAGATGTGAGCATTCTTTGGTCAGTTTGGTTTTTAAAATGTGCACTCAATGTAGATAACTACCCATTTTTTTTCAAGGCCAATGTTGCCTATCGAGTCTTGGATTCATATTAGAGGGAATATTGTAAATATTGTTTTATTGTTAATCTAAAATTTAATTAAAATGGATTTAGAGTTCCTGTACTTTGATATAAAAAATTGCTATTGAAATTAAGATTAAAAAGTCACAAGAGTTCTTAATTAAAATTAATGGGAAAAATTAACTGAATGAAAATTGAAAGAAATGAATTAAACATATATACCTATATATATAGTATATATCATATTATATATATATATATATATATATTATATATATATATATTATATATATATACTATATATATATATATATATAATATATATTATATATAGGGAAAGATGTATTTCTGTGACACAAAATTTCTTGCATTCGATATATCCATAATTATTACATCGGTAATACCTACAAATTTTTTAAAATAATTATTTTGTCATAACTAAACAAAAGAAATATAAAATTAAAATAATAAAAGAAATTTAGGTGAAGTCAAAAAATATGAAAGCATGTTCTTTTTTGTATTCAATAATGTTACTAATTTTTCTTCCATGTTTAAGTAATAGCAATTTTCTTTAAAGACGCTAAATAAATAATTAAAAAATTATGCATCTTGAAAGTCTAAGCATAGCCTAGGCAATATTTAGGAATAGTAAAGAGAGTTAGGTTTGTTTTTTGTGTGACATTATAAATAAAATGAACTTATTAGATATAACAGAATTAAAGAATGACGATTATACGTTATTAGCAATTTTGCAACACTATAAGCAAATTTCAAAGAAAAGAAGTGCCAAAAATGTTATAGCGATTGTTATTTGACAAAAAGAAATTATTTTTTAGCCTTTAGATGTGAAAATAGAAAATGTGGCATTTTAATAAGAACACTCCTAACAATCTAACAACCTATCCTAAAATCTAACCTTAACCTAACCTAACCTAAGCCTAACCTAACAATTTAACATAACAACCTAACCTAACTTAATATAATAATAAAACCCTTATATTATAATTTTATAATAATTTACAATATAATGCATAAAAAAAATAATAAAACCCTTATAAAATTATTTTACTTTCAGGTAAAAATGAAAATTCTATGCAGGGGAAGAAGAAAAAGAAAATTTGTCACTCTACTTCGGAACCTTCCTATGGCAGAGAATTCACCAACCCGAAATTAGAATGGAGAAATTTTTAGAATCACTGTTAATTAAGAAAATCAATGTTAATACTGTTTATATATATATATATATATATATATATATATATATATATATATATATATATATATATATATATATATATATATATATATATATAGTATGTATATATATATATATATATATAGCGTCGGGCGGGGTGAAGCGGACCACTTTAGGTATAACTTGGTCTCCCGACTCTCCCCTAATGCACTTTTTGGAAATTTTTTTTTTTGTAAATCAAACGGCCCTATGTCGGGCATAAGCCACAAAAAATAATAATGTAATTCTAATAATAAAAGTTTTATTAAAGTTTGAATAACGCCGAGTCAGCCCGACCGTGGAGGGGTGAAGCGGACCACCATTGAGGGGTGACTCGGACCATCTGTTTAAATTCGTCTTTTACGTATAATTTCAATTTTATATTTTAATTTTTACTTAATATAATAATTATTTATCATATTAAAATTCGTAATAAGTAATAAAAATGTCAATAATGATAAATAAAATACGAATATAATAAGGTGGGTCGCGATTCACCCCTCTCCCGCCCAAAAATTTTGACACTTTTTTGAACTCGTTTTTTTTATTAAAATTTCATTTTTTTAAAAAATTTTCACTTAATATAAGTAACTTTTTATTACATTTAAATTAATTATACGTAATAAAAATGTCAATAATAATACGTAAAATACGAAAAACGATGGGGTCCGACACCCCCCCATCATTTTACGGCGGGGTGAATCGGACAAGTTAGGCCCCGTTTTTTGCCACTAATACTGCTTGGATTAAAAATTTACTTCGCCAGTTTAAAGCTAACATACTCGAGGTGTAATATCTCACTCGAATAAAATTTATTTAAATCCGATTCACAATAGTTTCATTTTAACGAAAATTAAAAAATCACATTTTTCAAAAGTGAAATTCTATTGAAGGACATTTTGTACTCTAATTTCTAACATTTTTTAAAAATATAAAAACTTTCTAGAATTAAATATGATCTAAATAAAACTTGTAGTACTACTGCGTGGCTATTAAATGAGCGAAAATTTTTTTTTTTTTTTTAATTTTTTTTTATTTTATTTAGAGTGGACCAAAACACCATACTAAAGAGGCGGGCCTGGTCACCCCGCCCGACGCTATATATATATATATATAATATGATAAACATATATATTATATATATATTATAATATATATATATAAATATATATATTATATATATATATATATATATTGCACTTTTTAATCTCCTGCAAAAATCACTAATGAATAGTGAAATGAAGATAAAATAATCTTAACTAAAGCTTTAAAAAAGTGATGGTCATCGGTTTCCGTCCTATACTATATATATGAATATAATATATATATTATATATATATAATATATATATATAATATATATATATATATTAATTATATATTAATATATATATATATATATATATATATATATATATATAGTATATATATATATATATATATATATATATATATATATATATATATATATATATATATATATATATATATATTATTATAAAATATATAAATATATTATATATATATATATATATATATATATATATTACCTGAGAATCTTTCTGATAAAAACAATTATCTTGGTCAATTGGGTCCAATTCTTCCTCCTTTATTTCAATTTCATTTTTGATGTCCATTTTAATATTTATTTTAATATTTATTTATTGCAATATTTCAAATAATTAGTAATCTATAAAACAAAAAGAAAAGATTTCTCTGACAAATTCCCTTCAAAATAATTTAGACAAAATCTAATCAAAGTTTTGAAATTTTAATTTTTTTTTTTTAAATGGAGTGTGGCATTCAGTCCATGGCTGCAACCATCACCAAAAAGTGGTCCTCACTTGCCTCTGCATAAGTCACCCCCAACCTCCCCATAGACACTAAACATCCAAAGTTCCCCCCACCCCCTTGTCATTTTGCAAATAATTCCCACAATCTGTTCATCTCTTAATGAACATAATATATTGACTCCCCTCAGATGTCATATCCTTCCAAGCCTCAATTCAATAGATTTGTAACCATATGAATAAAATTTGGAATTAGTTAAATCATTTTTTAGGGCCTATATACGTATATACCGTATATAGCTATATGTTAAGTGCATACAATGTCTTATGATGAAATTCAAACAAGGTTAATCTTTCCTTTTGGTAATTAACTGGAATTTATTCACAATTAATTCTAGAAACTGGAAATGTATTTTGTATTAATTTACATTAAAAAAATGTGATATGCAAATTAAATAAATATTATTGTTAAATAAAGTTACTCCTTTTTCACCCCAACTTCTTGAACTTAAATTTATGTTTAAACATTTATTTAATATTAATTTAATTTTCAGTTTTCCTGATACACTTTCAAGAATCCTAATTTCTAATAATACCACAAAACGAGAAGCCATGGGAGGTGTTTACAACATTCCTTGTTATATGTTCAATGATTTATATTTTGGGGAAACTTTAAAGACCTTAAAAAAAAGAATAGACCAACATATGGGTGAAGTCAGGAGAGGCAATGCAAGTAGTGCTGTATTTAGACATTTATCACAAGAAGATCATGTTATTAATTGGATTGGGGCAGAATTTTTGTTTCGTTCCAAAGATAAAAAATCAATTGATTGAGTCCTTTTTCATTTCTACTAAAAGCAATTTTAACATATCAGAAGGATTTTTCAATTTTGATCCAATCACCAAAAGATTTATATCAGATCATATTAAGGACTTGCTTTTGAAATAATTAATATTTTTGGATAAGATAAAAAGGATTAAGAATGTGACGCCACTCTGTCTTTTTGCTTGAATTTATATTTTTTATTTTCAATATTTTTTATATTTTATTGAGTTTTAATAACTTGTAAAAAAAATTTAATTCTGAAGAGGAGACCAAGGATATGTCTTGAAACGTAAACTAGTTTCTTGTTTAGTTATTTTTCTTAAGATTTTCCTTTATTTATTTTGAAGTATATATATATATATATATATATATATATATATATATATATATATATATATATATATATATATATATATATATATATATATATATATATATAATATATATTATATATTATATATATTATATATATATATATATATATATATATATATTGAACGATACGATATAAGTACTCACAATTTTTTCAAAACCAATACTGATACTAAAATTTTTGATGATACCCGATACAATACCGATACTTTTATCCAATATATATATATATAGGTAAAGGCTGAATATTTTTGTCTGACTTTGATATTCCGATATATGATAAATATCGATTATATTCGATTCTTGGATATTCGATATATATATATATATATATATATATATATATATTTATATATATAAATATATATATATAATTATATAATATTATATATATATTATATATAATATATATATATATATCATATAGGCTATTTATAAGCGGTTGACTCCAGTGCGAAATCATAATTAGATGACGTATTTTAAATAATTTTAAGGGTAAATACATTAAGATTTTGGGCTATACTTAAACCTAACCTTAACAAACTTACCTAAATTAACCTAACCTAATATTAACGGAGTCAACCACTTATAATGTCCATTATATATATAATATATATTATAGTATATATATATAATATATATATATATATATATATATATTTTAACAATATATATATATATATATATCTATATATATAATATATATAATTATATAATAATATATTATATATATATAATAATATAAATCAAATGTCCCAATGGTTTTGAATATTTATAGATTACGAATAGATTGTTGCGAATAAATGTCCCAAAAATACTCATTTTTGGGATTTATTATTTTTTGGGGTATATCACTAACGAATACCCTACGGTAGTCCGCCCGATGTCAGGAGTCGGGGTCTCTCGGCCTCTAGGTGGACTACGGGGGGACTAATCCCCCCTCCGGGGATGGTCTCCGAACCCCCGCTCTTTGGTCTTTGGGTGTCGCGGGGGTTCCTCCGACCATCCCTCCGGGGTATGAAACGTCCCCCCCTCTGTCCCCCGTCGGCTCGAGCCCCCTAAAAAGGGTAAATACTCCATTTTAGGGGGCTCGTTGACTCACTGTGCGGTAAAAGTAGCCCTAAAACTTTACTGATCCACCTATAACTTTTACTGATAGAGGGTTTAGTAGATGCCGAAATATATAAGCACGATATTTTGGATATATTAATGTAAATCAAGGGTGTTACCTGCTAAATTTAAATTTATATTTGACCTACAAAATTAAAGAAATGTTTTAAAACATCAGCTATATTATAATATATATATATATATATATATATATATATATATATATATATATATTATATATATATATATATATATATATATATTATATATATATATATATATATATATATATATATATATTTAATGTAAATAAAGAGGTCTTACCTATTAAATTTAAAAGATTTCCTAATTGACTTTTTGCCTTCAATTTTTGGAAATATTTGATTGATAATGCTGCAAACACTTAAAAACTTAAATAATCAGCAGTTATTATTTTAAACTTCAAATAATTTATAAATATTCCTATTTTAAATTCATTCCTCTAGCACCTCCTACTTCTATAACTTTGAAAACATTACTGAATATTATAATATCCAATATGGCGGCCTAGTTGTCGTAGTTGTCTAGTAGGGTCGATCGCGATAATAAACTATCGGATAAATAAAATTATCGATTGGGTAAGACGAATTATTCAGTTAAGCCATATATAACTATATAATATATTTATATTATATATATATATATATTATATATATATATAATATATATATATATATATATACTATATAGTATATATATATAATAATTAGGGATGTACCGATAGTATTGGTATTCAGCAGTATCGGCCATTTTTTCTGGTATCGGTATGGGTTATATATGGCCGATACTTCTTACTTTTTGGGTGAAGAATTATGAAGAAACTTTAGATTCAATAATAAATCTATTTCGATATAGATAGCTAGTACTAGGTTATGTATTATAGACAAAGTGCACGTAAATAATATCAAAGAATAAAAAAAAATTGTATATTTGTGCGTAATATATAATAAAAGAAAAAAATTACAAATTAATAAATAAATACATATATGCTTATTTAAAGCAACTATAGATATTTGTACATATATCTTTGCAGGGTATATATATATATATATATATATATATATATATAATATATATATATATATATATATATATATATATGTATATATATATTAATATATATATATATATATATATATATATATATATATATATATATATATATATTATATATTTATATATATATATATATATATATATATATATATATGTGTAAATTTTGTATTTGGTGTGATATTAATTTGTAATTTTTTTTTTTATTTATATTATTATACTATTGTTTTACAATTTTTT
>JABUQX010025637.1:22500-23826 GCA_015478945.1 Trachelipus rathkii
CCTCTTCTCCTGCAGCTCAGGCATTTCCCCTTCCTTCTACCTCTTTGCCTCCCCTGTCTTCTTCGCCTTCTTCTCCTTATACTTTTTCTTCCCCCACCCCTGCGGTTTCTTCGGTTCCCTCTTCCGCTGCTGCTGCTTCTTCTTCTTACCCGGTGTAGTACCAGCCCCATCCCTCGTACCCCTGGTCCATCTCCAGCGCCTCTCACGACCCCTGTTCCTCCCGTTTTTCGGGTATAGAGACCCGTCTTTCGACTTTGGAACATGGCATGGCAGACATCAAGGCGGAGCTGATGTCCATCTCCGCGATGCTACGGTCTCAAAGGGACTCTCGTTCCCGCAACCGCTCCTCTTCGGGTCGTCGTTTCTCTGACCGTCCTCCCACCAGGGCCTCAGCCAATGATTCCAAACGGGTATTGTTTTTTTTATCACCACCGGTTTGCCTGAAAGCGAAAGGTGCAAACCAACCCGCAACTTTTTTTCGGGAAACCCTCTATGCCAGCGGTTCTAAGGCGGGTGGGATACAGGCTGGGCCACCCCTCTGTTTTGTTCTACCTCTCCGCCCTTTTTCGCTCTCAGAAATGTTCCTGCGCCTTTTCGACAGGTCTATCAAACCTGTTTCTTTCTGATCGACACTGGAATCGAACCGGAGCGTCTTATCTTTTATTGCTAGAGAATACTTTACTACCCCCAAGTCTCCGCTGTCCCCCTCTTCCTGACCCGGGGCTCTTTACGCAGGCAATGGTAGTACCCATCCAGCTGTCTATGGTGAGCGCCTGTGCACCTTAGACCTCTCTCTCCGCCGTCAATTTCCCTGGGTATTTGTGGTTGCTGATGTGACCCAACCCATTTTGGGAGCTGATTTTCTGTCACATTTCGACCTTATGGTCGATCTAAGAAACAGGAGATTGGTTGACGGTTGTACGTCTCTGTCTTCTGCAGGTACCGTAGTTTCTTCTGCTCTTAAAGGTATCTCTGCTGCGGTTGTTCCTTCTTCTGGTACCTCCCCCTTCTTCACCATCCTGCAGAAGGATTTTCCGGCGCTGTTGAACCCCTGTTCTTCTTCCTCTCCTGTTCAACATTCTGTGTGCCACCATATAGAGACTACGGGCTCTCCCACCTTCGCTCGTGCTCGGCGTCTGCCTCCTGACAAGCTCAAGGCAGCCAAGGCGGAGTTTGAGCACATGCTCGAACTTGGTATCGTCCGCCCTTCCAAAAGTTCATGGTCCTCCCCCCTCCACATGGTGCCTAAAGGTGCTTCTGATTGGAGGCCTGTGGGAGATTTTAGGGCTCTGAACGCTTGCACAATACCAGATCGCTACCCGGTCC
>JABUQX010025638.1:0-10000 GCA_015478945.1 Trachelipus rathkii
AAGAGAGATACGAAATCGCAATAAGCACATAATGTTTAATGTAGCGGTATAGCCTATGTTAAGATATAATGCTTATCACAACGATTTTGACGCAAGTTTTTAGTAGATCGATTAATATTATCAGACCGTTGCCCTGTGTCATAAAAACTTTTGTGAACTTTTAAACTTTAGATATAGGGCCTATAGGAAAAAAAAATTAATGAAAATTAAGCAGCATTTGTTTCGGAATCTTTCTTTTAATGGAATAAAGAATAATAAACATATTTGTTATTAAAAAAAAGAATAAGTTGGATGGTTTATAAACAATCGAAAGTGGATAAAGTGTGAACCACGTGAACTAAGAGATTAATAATAATAATAATAATAATAATAATAATAATAATAATAATAATAATAATAATAATAATAATAATTATAATAACTTCTTTATATTTTCTAATTTGTTTGTTTCCGGAGAAAATTCCAATAATTGAATTTTAAAAATTAATGTCAAATTTTACTTTCCAATTTCGCATTATTAGAGAGATGAAAAAAAAAAAATTCGTCACGTACTAAACTTGAAGATTAAATTTAAAAGAAAAGGAAACACACACACACACTCACACACTCATCGATGATATATATATATAATATTTGTTAAATTATATTTATATATATAATAATATAATAATTAATATTTGGTATAGTACACAGATGATTAGATTGCGTCATATATGAGTATAGAGGGTTTATATTCTTACCTTTATATACTCGGCCTAGCTAAATATATATATATTATATAATATATATAAGTGACAATTTGCAAAGAGCATTATAGCTAAAACTTATATAAACTTATAATATTAAGGTATAATACATTTCAGATGTCGAAGCGTAATTAGAATTAATATAGCATTATATATATTATAATAGGGGAGCGCACATTATTAATAATATACCTTATATTCATTATATATATTATAATATATATCATATATTTACACTATGGTGGATTTTGTTTGTGAGAGTATTAGAATTCTAATGGTTAAATATAAGTTTGGAAAAGTCAAGGTATATGTGGTCCATCTGAGGATAAATATTAAGGAAAGTGCGACTTCTGAATGATATTTTTGATGGGGTGAGTAGGAGCTTCATATTGATTGTGTTGGGCGATCTAAATGTTTGGATAGGTGATCAGAAAAGAGATGGTATTACAGGTAAATTTGGACTGACGGGAGAAATGAGAATGGTAGGAGGCTGATTGGTTTCTGTGACGAAAGAAGTATGTGTGTAAGTAATACTTTCTTCAAACACATGATTATCCATATGTATACTAGAGTTGGTGTACGTAGAGATGGTATCGAATTGAAAAGTATGATTGATTTTGTGTTGGTGAAGATGTTGAAGTATGTAATGGATGTTAAATCAATGAGGGGCTGGGGATGAGATTATCTGATCATTATGTTGTTTTATGTAAGATCAAGTTAGTGGGGCTTGGATGGAGAGGAAAGGATAAGGAAGAAAGTGGGAAGAATTAAGAGTGAGAAGTTAAGTGAACAAAAGCGCTTGCAAATAAATCAGTTGAATGTGAACAAGGTGAAACAACAAATCTGTACACAAATGAAGGAAACCCTTGTTATTAGTGCAAGAAAAGTATGTGGATGTGCTAAAGTAAAAAGAAAGAATCTCAACAGTAAATGGTGGAATGAAGAGGTGATGAAAGTGCTAAAGGTAAAAAAGAATCGTGGTTGAATGTGCTAAAAGTAATTGATGAGGTCTCAAAAGAAAGATGTTTAGAATTATATAAGGAAGAAAAAACGAAGACAAAGTTGCATAAGTAGGAGGAAAAATGAGGTAAATGAACAGTTTGGAAAAAGGATGAATGGGGGACTTACAAGGGAATAGGAAGCTTTTCTGGAAGTAAACGGGAAAGGCTAAGAATGAGAATAAGGGGATTCTGCATAGAATAATGAATATGGATGGAGCTTCCGTAACTGATGAAATGGATGTGAGAAGAGTGTGGAGGGAACACTTCGAAAATCTGTATAACATTGGCAGTAATGAAGAGGTGATAGTGAAAGTGTGTGGTTTTGAGGGTGCAAAAAGAAATAGGTATTTTGGAAATGAGGTTATTAGTAGGGAGGAGGTAATGGGCAAGCGTAGGTAGGTAATCTTAGAGGCGTGTTAGGTGTGAGAAGAATTGATAAAATGAGGAATGAACGCATAGGAAGTTGTGTGGTATTGAAAAGAAAGGCGTAATGAGTCAAAAAAAAATAAAGGAGAGTACATTGGATGGTTTGGTCATATGGAAAGGATGGATGATAGTTGGTTGGTTAAGCGGATATATAATGGTGAGTGTACTGGACCGCTGGGAGACCAAAGAAAAAGTGGATTGAGTGGGTAAAGGAATGCGAGTTTGGCCTAGGCGAGAAGAAAGGTGTATAAACATGAGTGAATGGCGGGGGTTTGTGAGGGAAGTATGGTTGTGGACTTTGCCCAGGGAGATGAACCCCACATTGATGGAAGATAACATAGTTTAGGTATTCGTCGCAGTCCATCGTGAAACCTCAGGGTAGATTTTTTCTGATTGAAGACGAGTTTCTAAGCTTGAAGGGTATAAAGGGGACTGTAAAGAGGGGCTTTCTTTTCGACTTTTCTGTTCCGGTGTATACTACGCACCTCACCCCCAATCTGGGGATAGAAGGAAGATGATGATAATAATCATACACACAGTATATATATATAATATATATATATATATATATATATATATTAATATATATATATATATATAATATATATATAATATATATTAATATTATATATATATATATATATATATATATAATATTAATTATATATATTTATATATAATATTAATAATAGGTGTGTGTGTGTGTGTGTGTATAGGACTTTTTCACTTGTTTGGTCTGCATCATCAATCTAAAATGTATATTGGAAACTTTGAAAAAAAAAAGTTAAACTACTACATATATAACTTAAGTCAGTCAAGGAATAACGTAAAGAAAATTATCATCAGAAATGTTGAAGTAAGTATTGCCAATATATATATATATAATATATAATATATATAATATATATATAGTATATATATATATATATTATATATTAATATATATGTATTATTATATATATACTAGGATATATATATATATCTAGATATATTATATAGATATATATATATATTATATATATATATATTTAAATTAAAAAGTTTAGGAAACACGACTGTTAACTTTCATATCCTTTCATGATTTATATAAAAAGTTATATGAAAATATTTTATTTTTAATACATTAAACGTGAAACACTCATTGGCGAAGAAGTAAACAAATAAATACTAGTTATCAGAAAGACATGGGTCACTCAAATTATTATTATTATTATTATTATTATTATTATTATTATTATTATTATTATTATTATTATTATTATTATTATTATTATTGAGGTAATTAACTTTCCTTCTTGGAGGATAAATTTCTTAATTTTTTCCTCCCTCGATATAAAATGTTAAATTTAAGACTTCAATCTTTAAGTACGAAAAAATAAAATATAACTTTATAGAAATGTTTAGATGGTGCGAGAGAAATATATTACCACAAACCACAATTCATCGACTCTTCCCAAAAAAATTTTTTTTACGAAAAATTTAATATCTTATTTTATTTTAGAAATTAATCAAAAAATAAATAAAAAATATACTCAAATGGACTCTTTTAAAGAATGGCCAAATACTATTATATTACAGAGGAATCGCTCAAATCTTACTATAAATTTTTTATATGCTAGTCCACAATATAACACTTATAAAAATATATTATATAAAATATAATATTAATTTTATAATTATTATATATATATAATATATATATAATATGTATTTAGAATATAATAATTACCATACTTGAAATGACTATAAAAAATTACAATTATTATTTAAAGTATTAATTAAATATCCTAAATAAGTAGAGATAAATATATATATAATATAAATTATATCAGTTGGTGCTCACATACACACATTTTGGTTATGGTGTTCAATAATATGAGGTAAAATGGTATGGACCTCATTTTAATGAAAATTGTAAATAAAAAAAAGTATAAAATAAAGCTAGTGTTGCGATTATAGTTAAGGTACAGGTATACTCTTTTTTTATATGGCTTATATATTTGTTTATGAGCATAAGCATAATATATTATTAAGTTGTTTCTTTATTATTATTTTTTGGTATAGTATAGTTATAAAATCTACTATTTAATTCTAGTTCTGGTTAGTTTAAAATATTCAACTTTCATGTTCTATTTCCCTGGTAACTGGAATGAATTTTTTTTTATCAACACCAACCAATGTGCCTAATGAGGTTTCAAGTTGAAACGTTCTTTCAGCCTCCAGTTCAAAATATCAAACTTATTGTTTGTGTTTGCAAATTATGACAGTTATCATGAAGTTGTCCATTAATTAAATTGCCCCTGGATCAATCTACAGTGATTTATCTATGAATAAAATTGATAAAAAAATGATTTATTTATTTTTATTTTTTATATTTATTCTTTTTTTTTAATGTTCATACACAAAAATAATTAAAAAACTTTACATGTATTTGCAATTTTTAAAATTTAATCTTTCTCTCAATGCTACATTAATTGAAGAAAGCTAATTGTAGGTAAGCTAACAAAATCAACTGGAACCCTGGATGAGGACAAATAATATAAAAGATATCCCGATATTTTCTTTATAAAATAATGATAAAAAAATAAATTAGCCAACTAGAAAAGATAACAAAATGAAAAAGTAAGAGAGAAAGGGGAGGAATTAACTTAACATAATAAAATGATTAAAAATAAGATTCATACAAATTCTCCAATGATCTACAAAATATTTATTTAATTATATTTTACAACGGGCTTAGTTTTTTTTTTTTTTTTTGGCTTGATTTTTAGCAAGCAGTAGTATCGAAGCATGGTTCTTTATTTTTTCTCAATTACTTTTTCCTCATATATCTTATTTATCGATGCAGAGCAGTGGTATTCTCATTACATTTTTTTGCAAGCTGCATTCAGCATATGTACTGCCCCTATCAGTAGTCCTTTCATGTCATTAATCTTTAAATGGCTTCTAATCCTACTCATTGGCTTCTTTCAACATGGATTGTAGTTATGATTGATTATGTTTGCAGGCTTTAGTATTCTTTTCTTGAAGGGATTTTTTCTTTGAAATAGCTTCTTTCGTTTAAATCCGGATTCCCTTTTCAACTTTCTTTTATTTTTTTCAAACAGCTTCTTGTTATTTCATTTTTCTTCCTCTTTTTGTTTATTTTAGTTGGGCCTGTGCCTCGATCCGTTTCTCTTCCTCCAATCTTTCTAAATAAGATTATGAGCATTGATTCCCTTCTAATGAAGTCCTTTGATATGGGCACTTATGGACTTCATTACCAAATTGCTCTTTAAAGCCATCTTTGATAGACTGTAATGCACTAACTGATGCCTGAGAAAGGTTGGTTCTGGAATCTCGTGGAGGTAGTTATTTGGAATGTCTTGTTGAAAAAGCCACGTCAACATCTGCAATTTCCGCTGCGGAATATGATGAACGAGAGCTTTAACCACACTCGTCAACTGAGGATACTTACATTTGATTAAAAGAAGTTTTTCAGAGAGAGAAAATCTTACTTAAATTAACTGGGATCAACCCTAATGTGAATTTTTTTTTTCAACTACAACATACATTGGGTGTAAAAAGGAAAAAAAAAAGTGGGAAAAGTAGGACACAATATGGTTAAAACCCTGGGAATATATTAATATATATATATTATATATATAATATATATATATTATATATAATAATATATATATTAATAATATATATATTAATATATTATATATATTAATATATACTATATATATATATATATATATATATATAATATATATAATATATATATATATTATATATATATATATTATATATGCCAACGTTACCAGAAAATATCTACTCATTAAATTGAGCAATACGAAGCAATTATGATAAAAAAAATCAGAAAATACATTCTAAAAATTATTAACCAATCTTGTCAAAAACTTTTGAAATATATAATATATATTATAGTATATTATATATATATACTATATAGTATATTATTTATTATATATAATATATATATATATATATATATATTAAAAATTATAATATATATATATATTATAGTATATATTATATAATTACTTTCAAAACTTTACTAGAAATATAACACTTTTAAAAACAATTTAAATAGCAAACTTGTTCAAATATTTTTAAATTATTAAAAAATAAGTTCTACAACTGAGTAGTTTATATATGATAGTGGTTATTATATGGTAGTATAATATATATATATATATATATATAATATATATATATTATATATATATATATATTATATAGTATATATATATATATATATTATATATATATCAGCAGGTGGCACGTTTCCGCCATCTCTTAGTCCGCTCAGTCCCGCCATCAGGAAGCGGTGTGCGAGGACCTACCAGAATAGTGCGGACTAAGCCGGAGGGCTATCGGTAGACTACGTAGGGGAAATTAGCGGACTTAGAGACATACCTGTGCGCGGTAAATAACAAACAATATTGCTCACGCCCGATAATTAGATAATTCACGCGACTACTCTTTTTGATATGAAATGATAGAATATTCAGGTTATCTTTATTAAAATTCTTATTGGTAGCACATAAAGAAATATTAATTTTTATTTTAAGTTATAAACATATTAATTAATTATACTTTTAGTCTAAGAATGTGGATTGTTTTTTGTAGAATTAATTAACTTCAACATTATATTTACGCTACCAATCGTCACGACTAACTTTATTGAGGTACCAAAATAATTAAAAACTAGATAATACAAATAGCATTTAAATGTTCTGATTTAATTAAAGATCTTAGAGAGAAGGACTGTCTATGTATCTCAACTCAATCTATAACTCTATAAATTATTCAATAATTGTTTGAATTTTAGCTATAATAATCTAGGCAATATCTCATAAAAATCACTAACATTGTTCTGTTAAAATCCTTGCAAAATATGATTATTACAATAGATTATCTCATAATATTATATATATAGTCATTATCATATCTATATCACGAGTTAATAGCACAGGTCAAAAGGTTAGATATATAAATGTTAGATAATTTTTTTGGTTTTTAAAGCTAAAAGTTAATTAACTACTACCTGGTAAATAGTAAGTATATGATATATAATATTAGCATTGAGGGAGATCTTTGTATAGCACACATGAGAACTGAAAATTAGATCCGGTAGGTATTCTTCTACACGTAGCCTAGTACTCACCCGGTGGGGATCCCACTACGGGTGAGAGGGAGGCTTCTAGTTACACCCCCCTTTCACTGTCCCTTATCGCCGTCGGCTCGAAGTACCTTAGTCACCCTTATAGATATAAAGGTAATATATAATATTATAAATATAATATATTATATATGAGAAAAAAAATTATAAGCATTTTTATCTCACAATAAGCAGTAATATAAATTAAATAATTATATAGTATTGTATATTATTATGGTTATTACAGTACGGCTTTTGGCTATCTTCGAGAGATTTAGTAATTTTTTAATTATTAACTAATAACCTGTTTGGTTGAGGGCATCGCGTATCTCACTATAGTGCAGAGCTACGGAGACGTGCGGACGTGATGCGACTAATGTCCACTAGCGGAGGTAGGTGTTTAATGGTCTGAATAGGTGCGGAGGAGCCTAGGTAGTCTGTGAACACGTTTTCTCGGAGCGTTAGAGTCACGTTAGGTGTCGCACTAGCGGACTACCCCATTAAGATGAAGCTGGGTGCCGTCGATCTACTCTCCTTAATATTAAATATATATATAATATTTAAGATATTATATATATATAATATATAATATATATATATATAATATAAACCATAATATTTTTTTTAAGATTTTCTTATCAGAGATGAAATAATTATATACTTATATGGCTAAATATATAGCAAAAATATGGTTATTTGATTATTGTTAACATGTTAAGATATGTTAGGTAAATTATATATTATTATATATATATTATATAGTATATATTATTATATATATATATATATATAATATAGTTTTTATCATAAGTATAACATATATCATATTAGGGGGGCCTGTAGAACTATCTAATGCGGTATAATATATATAATAGAGTAGTATACTTATATAGGCCTATATATATAATATATATATATATATAATATATAATATATATATATATATATTTAATATTAATATATATAATTTATTAATTTATATAAATATTAATATATATATATATATATTAGTATATATATATTATCTTATATATATATTATATTATATATTATATATATATATATATATAATATTATTATATATATTATTATATATATATATACTCACGGGGGCGTATAATAGGGTAGGTAGGGTAAGTAGCTCCTACCCAATATTTGTGAGAATAATTTTTAATAAAAATAAATTAAATTGTAAACAATTAAAAATTATTAATTTTATATGAAAGTGAAAAAAAGAAACTAATTTATAAAAAAATTAAAAAAAAAACAACTACTTTAGTAATAAACGGTTATAATAATTAAATTAATTTGGAAATTTTCGGGCTCGGCTAGCCCTATTCCCTGAAGAGTCGAATCTGCTTTGTTATCGGCGTACGTAAGAATTTAATTTCTCCTATAGTATTATAATGGTCAGGCCAGGAAAACATACCCGTCCTGCCAGACGTAAAAAGAAAAAATCGTACACTTATATATATATATATATATATATATATATATATATATATATTATATTATTATATAATAATATATATATATATATATATATATATATATATAATATATATAATATATATATATATATATATATATATATATATATACTATAGTAATATAATATAATATATATATACTATATAATATATATATTAATAGTTATATATAATATTATTAATTATATTATAAATATTAATATATATATATATAATATTATATATATATATATTAACTCAAGTATATCGATACTCGCGTAACGAAATTAATCCACTACAACAATCCATTCGTTAAAGTAAATTTCGTCATCGTGAATCAACTCAACGAGGTTTTGACTAATGGTTTCGAAGTCAAATCTTATGGAATTATTTTTATGTTTTTAGTGGGAATTAAGTTTATACTTGGTTCTTATAATAAATATAGTAAACAGAAAAATGAAAATTATTTAAGTAAGAAAAAAACTGAAAATTATTATATATCAGAATATTTTCTTTTGCCAAAGTAAAAGATGTCGAGTTGGAAATATAGCTTTATTTATTATTATTATTAATTATTATTATTATTATTATTTTATTATTATTGATTCTATTATTATTATTATATTATTATTATTAGAATCCTGTTCAGTAATGAGAACTGAAAAACCCGACGATTGTTCGAATAAGAATTGGTATACTTTTTTTTTGTGACGTAGTCACTATATTTCGTAATAAATAAATTTACCTCCTACCTATTTCAAAGCGGCTATATATATATATATACTATATATATATATAATTTATATTATATAATTTATATATATAATTATTTATATATAATTATATATATAATTTATATATATATATATTTCTATTTATATTATAATATAATTATATATATATTATATAATTATATATTTGAATATATATTTGTATAGATATTTTATCGTTTCCTTAAAATTCAGTATAGTAAGCAAAATATCTTATTTCAATTTATTTGTCGTTAAATTTCTCTAATTTACAATTCTTATAATATTTATATATAAATTTATTTATAATTATAAACTTAATTTATATTATATAATTAATTTAATTAGGTGTATTGCTAAAAACCCTCAGGTTTTTTTAAATTGCCCTTGTACCCATTCATTCCGGATTTTTATAAATTAAACCTCAGAGTTATTTTTG
>JABUQX010025638.1:12500-17500 GCA_015478945.1 Trachelipus rathkii
TTGTGTAAAAATATATGTAATAATTTCTGATTCTTTTATTATCTTCAGTCATAATATAATATTAATCATAAATCTATGGCTTTATATATTTTTATAAATAACTACCGCCTTCCTATTTAATTGTCACGTGTTTTTAGTATATATAAAAGCCCAGCCCGGGTGGTAGGTGTGAATAATACAGCTCCATACCCTGAGGGCAGTTATGACCTATCAGTGCAACCTGATATATATATAATATAATATATTATTATATATATATATATATATATATATATATATATATATATATACTTATATATATTATATATAGTATATATATTATATATAATATATAATATAGTATATATATATGGTAAAAGTTACTAAACGCCACACGGAACGGGAGCTCGGCAAAAAAAAAATTTTCACAGGTAGGCCTCTTATGATACATAAATAGACGTTTTATGGGTCGAAATGAAAAAAAAAATCATATCTCAAAAACTACAATAGCTACAGCGAAAAGGAATACATTTTTGGAATCCTGGTAAAATTTTAGTAAGGGAAATGTATTTAAAGAATACCCAAGGGTATACCCCACCGATGGCAGGAGTCGGGGCCCCTCGGCCTTCCGGGGAACTACGGGGTAGGACTATATTCCCCTCCCCCCTCCGGGGAAGGACTCCGGAAAC
Organism: Trachelipus rathkii; assembly: GCA_015478945.1. NCBI lineage: Eukaryota > Metazoa > Arthropoda > Malacostraca > Isopoda > Trachelipodidae > Trachelipus > Trachelipus rathkii. Next base: position 13,169 of record JABUQX010025638.1, read on the forward strand.
CCGGCTCTTGGTATTTTGTGGTGTCGCGGGGGGTTCCTCGCGCCCCTCCCTACGGAGTTGGAAAACCGTCCCCCCTGTGTTCCCCGCTCGGCTCGAGCCCCTACATTGCCGTGTAAAACCCTTTACAAATAATAATATTATTATTCGCCCCTAGACAGGTAAAAAAAAAAAAAAAAAGAATACGAAAAAAATTCATTTCGACCCTAAACATCTATTTATGTATCATAGATCTACTGTAAAATTTTTTTTTGAATCGCGAGCTCCCCGTTCCGTTGGCGTTAAGTTAACTTTGTCCTATATTATATATATTATAATATATATAATATATTATATATATATATATATTATATATATATATATATATATATATATATATATATATATATATATATATATATATATATATAGGCACTTATCCTTTAAAAGGATGTTACATAAAAAGACAGATATCGAAATATCGCTGAACACTAATCGTCTAACCATGCAGTGTGACGTGTTAACTTAAACTCCAATAGAAGAAGAGAAAGAGTTGCCACATGTTGCTTTATTTTATCATGTTAATTTTTATATGTTAATTTTGTTTTTATTTTTTTTTTTTTTTTAAGGGGCTCGAGCGACGGTGGGACAGAGGGGGGGACGAAGTCCCCCCCGTCGTCCCCCGCTGAGGCCGAGAGACCCTGACTCTTTCCATCTTGGCGATTTAATCTTGGGTATTCCTTTAGTTAAAAAAAAAAAAAAACTTTTTGTCAACCCTCACGCTCTATTGCCTTGAAATAATCGAAAAAATCGATTCATCGCTCGTTCGATTTATATAATCGGTTTTTAAATTCCTTTTAAAGGACAAGTTTCTATATATATATATTATATATATATATATAAGTATATATATATATATAATAATATATATATTATATATATATAATATATATATATAATTTATATATATAATATTATAAGTATTATAATGCGGGAGTGCGTGTGTAAGTGTAAGCTAGCGTTATAGGAGGCTTTGAGGCTCAGCCTACCAAATATTCTCCATATATATATATTTAGATATATATAAATATTATATATAATATATAATATATATATATATATATATATATTATATATATATAATATATATATATATATATATATATATATATATATATATATATAAACAAATACTTATAAATAGCACATTGCGATTCTAATTTCTATTCATAATTTTAAATAGTGAATTTGTCCATAAGTTCAAGATCAAATAAGGCCGTTGAGGCCAGAATGCTCGCTCGAAACATGAGCGAAAAACGACGACGGAGTCCTGATTTAGTTGTGGATTACGAGAGGAAGATGATTAAATGAGGCTAGCCTTTTATACTTAGAATAAATATTATATATTCTTCTCTTGCATATAGCTTTATTACTTACATTATATATATATAATATATATATATATATATATATATATATATATAATATATATATATTTTTATATATATATATATATATATATATATATAATATATATATATATATATATATTTATATATCTTTCGTTCTCCATTAAACCAAATTGTTTTCACCTTCCTCCACGTAAATATATCCACGTTACGTCCGCTTATATATATATAATATATTATATATAGTATATATATATTATATATATATGTATATATATAATATTATATATATATATAAATATATATATATATATATATAATAATATATATATATATAGTATATATATATATATATATATTATATAGTATATTATTATATATATATTATATAATATATATATATATATACTATATATTATATATATATATATATTATATATATATATATATATTATATATTATATATATATATATATATAATATATATATATATATATATATATATATATATATTATATATATATATATATATATATATATATATATATATATATATATATATAATATATATATTAATTATATATATATATATATATATATATATATATATATATATATATATATATAAAAAAAATATATAAATATATATATATATATATATATATATATATAATACATATAAATAAAAACTATTATATATATATATATATATATATATTATATATATATAGTATAATATATTTATTATATATTATATATATATATATTATAAATATATATATATATAGTATATATTAAATATATATATATATATATATATATATAATAATAATAAATTATAAATTTATAAAAAATATATATATATATTATATAATAACTATAATATGAAGCAAAGTCCTAGAAATGATCAGATATTGCATAAAGAACGAAACTGGCGTGTAAGTGTTTACATAGGATCACTGAACTTCTGACACTTAAATGTAAAAATTGTTTATTTATTAATAATAATAATAATAATAAAATAATAATAATAATAAAATACATAAAATAATAATAATAATAATAAAATAATATGAAAAAAACTAAATAATTTTATAATTTAAATAAAAAAAATGAAATAAAAAAAAAATGAAATAAAATTTTTTTAACTTGATTGAAATTTTTAATATTAAATATTCAAATTAATTTCTTGGCTCTATATCCGTTAAGTATGGTTGCTTGACATTATTATATATATAATATATTATATATATATATATATATATATTAATATATATATATATATATATATATATATATATATATAATATATATAATTATATATATATTATATATATATATATATATATATATAGCTTACCTTACCTACGAGAAGCGAGCGACCACGAGATACTTTGCCACTACAGCAAGTCGGGTCCATAAATCCGTTAAAGCGAGTGTATCGAAGTCGCGTCTGATGTCCGTCATGTCGAAGAAGTTTAGTAAGATATGTTCTGTCTCGTTCTTTGTATGGGAGGAAAATCTTTGGCAGTGGTGTTGTTGAGGAGGTTGCAGGAAAAATTTTTTGACATTTATATTTCTGAATATAAATTTAAAAGCGGAAACGGTACATCATCATTAATTACTTTGATTTGACGGTCCAAAGTTAGTTCTGTAGAGGGTATTTCTGGTGATTCTGGTGAATGCGCTTGGAATACGGTGTTATTTGAGTATGAGGACATTATCATGTCAAGATAGGTTTTTATAAGAAGAATTTTTCATTTCAAATTATGTAGGTGGTGGATGGATGCGCTTTATTTTCTACGGTTTCTAAGTTCTCAATATTTTATAATATATATATATATATATATATATATATATATATATATATATATATATATATATATATATATATATATATATATATATATATATATATATATATATATATATATATATATATATAATCTCTACATATATATATATATATATATATATATATATATATATATATATATATATATATATATATATATATATATATATATATATATATATATATATATATATATATATATATATTCTATTCTTTTTTATGACTCCGTCAGTTTTTTTTTTTTTGTTTTTTTTAATATATTGCTACTATATGATACCAACAATGAATTTCAGTGGTAACGGACATGATTCAAAAGTTCGAAATATTTTAAATAATTTTTTAAAAATCACATTTATGTTAAATATTTTTTCAAAAATGAAATATCTCGAAAAGTACGACACTTACAGAAAAACCAATTACATATTTGAAATCAGCGTATAAAGCTTATTACAAAAATGTAAAAAACAAAAAAAAACAAAAAAAATATTTTTTTTTCATAAATGAAATATCTCGAAAAGTACGATACTTACAGAAAAACCAATTACATATTTGGAATCAGCGTATAAAGTTTATTACAAAAATGTAAAAAAAAATAAAAATAGGGGGCTCGAGCCGAGGGGGACAGGAGAGGGGGGGACGTTTTCCATACCCCGTAGGGGAGGGGCGGAGGAACCCCCACGACACCCAAATACCAAAGAGCGGGGGTTCCGGAGACCCTCCCCGGAGGGGGGGAAATAGTCCTACCCTGTCGTTCCCCGGAAGGCCGAGAGACCCCGACTCCTGCCATCTTTGCGGTTTACCCTTGTGTATTCCTTTAGTTAAAAAAAAAAAAAATTAAAACTGACGGAGTCGTAAAACGTAAAAGATCCTATATATTTTTGAATCATGTCCGTTACCACTTAAATTGATTGTTAGGATCATATACTAGAAATATATTAAAAAAAAACAAAAAAAAAATATCAAAACTGACGGAGTCGTAAAACAGAAAAGGTCATATATATATATATATATATATATATATATATATATATATATATATATATATATATATATATATATATATATATATATATATATATATATATATATATA